>VZQC01004684.1:224166-303942 GCA_009823505.1 Rhizomys pruinosus | reverse complement strand
ACCCAGGCTTGGTTCCCAGCACCCACATGGTGACTAACAATCAGCCTCAACTCCAGTTCCAGGGGATCCAGTGCCCTCTTCTGGCATCCATGGGTGTTGCATGCACATGGTGCATCTTACACATGTAGGCAAAAACATTCATACACATAGAAGAAAAATAACTCAATCAAAATAAAAATTTCGAAGGAGAGTTCTCAGTGTCATGTGGAGAGAGCTTTAGGGAACAACACAAAACAGGAATAAGGCGGAAGTTCCTGTGTCAACCCTGATGAGGGATGGTGGGAACCTGAATCACAGGGGAGGAGAGGGGAAGGGTGAAAGGTGGAGGGATTAAGAACACACTTGAGGGGCTGGAGAGATGGCCTAGAGGTTAAGAGCGCTGACTGATCTTGCAGAGGATCCGGGTTCGATCCCCAGCACCCACATGGTGGCCGAGAATCATCTGAAACTCCAATTCCAGGAGAACTCCAGTTCCGGGGGAATCCAATGCCCTCTTCTGACCTCCGCGGCATTGCACGACACGGGTGCACAGACCTACATGCAGCCAGTACATTCATACACACACACAAAAAAAGAACACACTTGAAGGCAGCAGTAACAGGATCTGCCGCTAGATGGGAAACAGAGTTCATGTGAAATAAGAGAGAATTAAAGATGCTCTAATAATTCTAGCTCCGAAAACAGAGAAAGGCTATGAAGGAAAGAGCTGGGAGCAGAATTCAGCAGCAGATGCATCACGATAGGTGCTCTGGGTGGAGCAAAGACACACCGGTGGATGTAAAGAGCCAGAGGGTTTCAGGAGCTGCATAGAGACAGATTTGGACACTCTCCACAAAGGGCACCCAAGGCAGGGGATGCTGTAGGGAGACAAATGACAGGTGTCCCTCATGGTCAGAGGAGTACCACGGGATGGAGGGAGAGCCTCATACTGGCAAGAGGTCCCCAGCGACTTGGCAAAAGGGGCTGAGGACAAGAGCTGAGAGACCCTTGTCCAGCAGCAAAACTGAAGTGCTATGTGTACGGAATGAGAGTTGACAGAGATCCCAGCTATTGGTCAGTCCACTGAAGTCTTGAAACTGTGAGTGATCTGAAGTAGGCGCTTTGTCTCCTTTTATCACCCACGAGGAGTATGGCAGATGTCCAGCAACATCTGAAGACTTCTATAAACTTTCTTGACATGTGCTGCCAGGCAGCCTAGGCCAATAAGTGCACCCATCACTGTTAGTGTAGCGAAGACAGTGAAAAATGCAGCCAAAGTAGCCTTCCTCTCCCTTAGGAGCAGAATGTTGCTAGCTCTCAGCTGTATCTCTGTCCATAAAACAATGCTGGGGACACTGTAGACTGAAAAGATCTCCAGAGCCAACATGCAGTCAGCATGAGCAGGTAGAAAGGAGAGTTGTTTTATCACAATTACTAATTCCCTGGAGCAACCCTATAAAGGTGAGTCCTCATCACACTGTCTCCCAGGTTAGAGACTGAGGGTTGGGGAAGTTGGGGGAGTTGCCCAAGGTCACTGTGGAGTTGGCCTTGACCTCAGGCCTTGGATCCTACAGTGCCTGTGCTCCCACTACTTGTCCATCTTTGCTGGCCTGACTTCATTCCAGAGACTTTGCCATGGCTGACCAGCATGTGGACATTTCACTCCATGGCCCATTTGTGGCCTTGAAACATGGTGAAGGACGAAAGCCTTGCCCTGTGTCTTGGTAGACAATGTCTCCAGAGTGTTCAGGGGTCACTGATGACAGTCCCAGCATTTTGAAGGCTCTTCACCCGGGATGACCAGGACAGGAACTACACCAGGGCCTGGGAAGATATGGGATCCAGCATGCTTTTCAGAGAGATGGGAGGGGCTGTGCTGGACTCCCACGGCAGCATTCTCTGCAGTGCTGCCCGTGTGGACGGCTCTGGACCGAGGATCTAGGTGCCATTTGAGCCCCTCTGTCCACAAAATGCCCATTCCTGGCCACATAGCCCAGGGCAACCTGGGAGCAGAAGGGGTGAGTGGGGGTGGGTCCCCTGCCCTCGACTGGCTGAAGGGTGCTAGCCAGAGGCCATGGTGGCTCGGCTGTGGGGCTGCCCAGTCCCTGGTATGCAGATGCTGGGCTTCTTTCTGCTCTGTCCATGTCCTCTGTTGAGCACAGGTATACCAAAGCCAGCGCTGGGCGTTATTTATTAAGCTCCTACTGGGTTTGAGATTCAGAGGTGATGCAACCTCCCCAAGTTTGACCATGAAAGGGGCTCATTCTTTACACACACTTCTGCGTGTCAGGCACCAGGACCTCACATGTTAGCTCATCTGACCCTCGTGTGCTCCTTGGAGTGGGTCCTGTTACTACCTCCACTTTTTAGGTGGAGGAAGTAGGGACCCAAGATGTAAGTCACCTGTTCAGTGTCACACCACCAGGGATCCACAGAACTGGCTCCAGCATCTCCATCCTAACCACTGGGCAAAGCTCCCCCCATTATGGAACCCCTAGGGGGCATGGAATGTTACATTGGCAGTTTTCCTTGGGGAAAGCTGCTTTGAAGACATGAACGTGGCAGGAGGGTGGCACAGTGAAGTTGAATAACTGGGAACAGAAGATGGAACAGGTGTTGTGAAGCACGATGTGGTGGAGTCAGGATGATGGGAGGAAGTGGAGAAAGCCAGCAGGTGGGGGGCTCTTCGTCATTGCTGGGTGAGCCCAGTAAATATGTGTCAGGAACAGGAACTTGAAGAGATTGTTCTCCTGCTTGCTGATAACACTTCATGACTAAGCCATTTGCATCCTTCCCAGGGATGTGGAAGATGTTTGTTCTGCCTGTCTCCAGTTATGAAATTCCCTCTTCTGTCTTAGTTGATCCAATTTTATTTCACATTATTATTGTCCAAGGATATTTTTCCATTAAATTCATATCTTTTATTTTGCCTGAAAATATTTTTATTTCACCTTCACTTTTCTAAATATTATGGTAGGGCTGGTGAGACAGTTCAGCACATAAAGGTGCTTGCCACTAAGTCTCATGACCTGAGTTCAAGCCCTTGACTCACGTGGTGCAGGGAGAGAGCTGACTCTCACAAGGTGTCCTATGATCTCCATATATGTGTGGTGGCACACATTTCCCCCTCAATAAATAAGTGTAATTTAAAATTTGGAGCTGGTGTAGCCTTCGGGGAGATACTGGGGGTGCCCAGCCTGTGCATAATAAGGGAGAAATCTCATGTGAGCTGAAGCTGTACATATTACCTGATGGCAGCCATTTGGGACTCGTTTTATGTTAGAAATAAAGAGAACTGCTGGACATTGGATCTGACTTTTTTTTGGCTGACCTTTTTTGGCTGCACCTGGGTTGCACTGTAGATGTGACCTTCATGTGAAAGGTTGGCTGCTCTGTGGGACCATGCTGCTTTCCTCTTGGGAGTTGAATAGTGGTCTGGAATAAATATAGCCACCGAAGGCTCCGAAGAAGCCCTCTCCCTCCTTTACCCGGCTTTCTCCAGATGCCTTTCCTTCTGATAAAGCCCGACTTCCTCTGCACATCTAATCACTGAACAGTGACGTTCATTGTCTGTTCTCTTTTAGGCCAAAGAGGCAGCGGCAGAACAACTTCCCCATGTTTCCTTCGCCCAAAGCCTGGAATTTCAGAGGGGTAAGTGTCTACCCTGGGTGGCCCTGCTGTGTGGTAGGAGGCTCTGCCCTGTCATGGGTGACATCGCCCACCCCCAGACTGTGGGCTGTAGGAGGGGCATCTTGTGAAAATGCCAAGGACTGTGGTCTGGGAGATGGCGGGCACTGGAAGGAACCCTGTACGAGAAGTGAAGGAGAAGAAAGTGGAAAATCTACCATTCAAAGCATGTTTGGTGTGTGAGCGCCACCACCAAGCAGTGGGTCATCCGCCTAAATTTGGCACATACTGAATGTGCTGTATTAAATACGTTCACTGCTGTAGGACTGCTCAGATGTATTGGTGTGACGCTTCTGCACTGCAAGATCTAAGTGAGTGAAATGCATTAGTATTGCATTTTCTCTTTGTTACTATTGTCATTAAAAATTTATTTTAGCGCCGGGCGTGGTGGCGCACGCCTTTAATCCTAGCACTCGGGAGGCAGAGGCAGGCGGATCTTTGTGAGTTCAAGTCCAGCCTGGTCTACAGAGTGAGTTCCAGGACAGCTGGGGCTGCAAGGAGACACTGTCTCGAAAAGACAAAAAAAAAAAAAAAAAAAAAAAAAAATATATATATATATAATATATATATATAATATTAGGGGCTAGAGAGATGGTCTTAGCACTGGTTGCGGTTTTCTACAGAACTGATTCCATGCCCAGCAACCAGGATGTGGCCCTAACAACCATCTGTAACTCCGGTTCCAGGGATCCAACCCTCTTCTAGCCTCTGAGGCATCACATGTACAAGATATACATATATACATGAGGCCAAAAAACACCATACAACTAAAAATAAATAAAACGCTTTTAAAATTTGTAAAAATATAGTTAAGCCGGGCGTGGTGGCGCACTCATTTAACCTAGCACCCAGGAGCAATGAGTGACGGCAGGAGTTTTGAGTTTCAGCCAGGCCCCTGGTCTACAGAGTGAGTTCCAGACAGCTGGGGCTACAGGGGACCCTGTCTCGAAAGACAAACAAAACAAACAAAACAAAAAAAACATTATTTAAAATGAGTACTTGGAGTTCATATTTTCTCTTTGGTGTTGCTTATTCCAATCCCTTAAATCTTTTCTACTAGGTTTTCAAATTCATATTACACCTTCACCAAAGTCCTTTGTATGGTTGGGAAGTTGGTATGATGTAAATATTGAAATATTTCCTTATTTGAAATAATCTCATATAGAAGAGAATTTCCAATGCTACTCAGGGACATGCGGCACTAGAGTGAAGTAAAGTCAGTTCAAGTCCAGGCTCTACCACTTATCTGATGTGCAGCCCTGGGGAAAGCTACTCTGTTCTGGAGTTACAGATGGTTGTTAGCTGCCACATGGTTGCTGGGAATGGAACTCAGTTTCTGTAGAACAGCAACAAGTGCTAAGCCACTCTCTAGCCCTAATATATATATAATAATATTTTAAAAAAAAAATATTTATTATATATGATTTTTTTCTTTTTGAGACAATTGCCTTGCAGCCCAAGCTGGTCCTGGAACTCACTCTGTAGACCAGGCTGGACTTGAACTCACAAGATCCACATGCCTCTGCCTCCCGAGTGCTAGGATTAAAGGCGTGTCCACACCACGCCCGGCGCTAAAATATATTTTTAATGACAATAGTAACAAAGAGAAAATGCAATACTAATGCATTTCACTCACTTAGATCTTGCAGTGCAGAAGCGTCACACCGCTCACAGCCTGATTCCATAAGCCTTTGATTATCCGGTTTCCAGATAAAACTGAAAGCAAACATGCTCCAGTAATAAAGGCTGGTTCCAGCCTTCTTGTTTGTTTTTGTTTTCTTGAGACAAGGGTTCTCCTATAGCCCCAGGTACCCTGGAGTTCACTGTGTAGACCAGGCTGGCCTACCCTCCCATCCCAAGTGCTGGGATAAAGTGTGTACCAGGATGCCTAGTTTAGGGTCTGGCTTTTTAAAAAATTGCATTTTGTTCAGTGTTGGGGGCAGAGTAGGACTTCATGGTGCTGTAGCATGTGTGCGGGGTCAGAGGACAACTTCAGAGATCGTTCTCTTTCTCTACCATGTGGTTTCTTGGGGATCGTGGTGGTTGTAATATGGCATGTAGTAGTGAAGTACACAGTGTAAATGTATTGCAATAAACAATAACTAAATATAGTCTGCTAATAAGAGAAAATGAACAGAATCTCATTTTGAAGAAGATATATTTCAGAAACAAGGAGAAAATGGAAAATTTACACTCTTGATGATCAGCAGTCTGAGATGGGTAAGTTTTTCTGGAGTTTTTGCCTTGGCCACACTTATTTCTTTTTGTCATGTCCTGGGTTTCTAGAGAGCAAGGGTATTGCATTTGTAACTAAAAAAAGCACAATCATTTTTAAAAGTTCTTTTCATACAAGCAGAATCTTCCACATGGCAAAGAAGGCTTGTTTTTATTTTTTAATATATTTTTATTGAATTTATTTTTTTTCATACAAATTTTTTCATTTCCAATTTCAGAGCATATCCCCCTTTCCTTCATGCCCCCACCCATCACCTAGTTCATATGCATTCTCCGACCATGTGTTTACATCTTTTTTCTGAGTCTTTCCAGAGTTTTTTTTTTCAAGAGCAGAGGCTTATTGTTTTGGGGGAGAACTTCAACAGTTTCAGGTTGTTTTTTTTTGACCATTCTTTTGTTTTGTTTGTTGTTGTTTTTTTTTTTTTTTTTTCTTTTTTTTTTTTATATTATATATTATTAATATATATATATCACACACCACACACACACACAATACACATACATACGTATACACATATCGCTGAATTGGAGGATTCCTCTCTCTCGTCTCTCCTTCTCTTTCTTTCTTTCTATTTCTTTTTCTTTTCTTTCTTTTTGTCCTTTTCCTTTTCTTTCTTTCTTTTCTTTTCTTCTTTTCTTTCTTCTTTCTTTCTTTCTTTCTGTCTTTCTTCTTCCTTTGTCCTCTGTCTTTCTTTCGTTGTCCCCTTTTTTCCCTTCCATTTCTCTTTCTTTTCCCTTCTTTTTTCTTTGTTTCCTTTTTCTTTTATTCTTACTTCCTGTTTATTAAGTCTTTTTATTCTTTCCTTCTTTTCGTTTTCTGTTTCCTTTTTCTTTCGAATTTTTCCTTGCTTCCTTTCTCTTTTCTTTTCTTTTTCTTTCCGTTTTTCTTTTTCAGTGTTTTTTCCTTTTCCTTTTCGTTTTCTGTTTCTATTTCTTTTTTTTCTTTTTCTTCTTCTTTTTTTCTTCGTTTCTCCTTATTCCTTTCCTTTCTTTCTTTTCCTTGCTTTCTTTTTTTCTTTTCTTTCTTTCTTTTATCTTTCTTCTTTTTTTTTTCTTCTTCTTTCTTTCTCTTTCTTTCTCTTCTCTTTCCTTTCTTTTCTTATTTTCCCCTTTCCTTTCTCTTTCTTTTTCTTCTTCCTTTCTTTTTTTATTATTCCTCGGTTGTCTCTCCTATCTGCCTTTTCTTTTTCTTCTTTTTTTTCTTGTTCTTTTTTCTCGTTCCTGTCTTTTCTATCTTTTCTTTTTTCTTTGTAGCTTTTCAGCTTTCTCTTTCTTTTTCTTTCTATTTTCTTTCTTTCTACCTTCCTATCTTCTTTCGTTTCTTGTTTCCCTTTCTGTTTGTTGTTTGTTCTTTTTTTTTTTCTTAGTTTCTTTGTCTTTTATGTTCTTTTGTTTTTTTTAGTTAATTCTCTTTCCTTGGGTAATATCTTTCCTTTTTTTCTTTTCTTTCTTGTTTTTCTTTCGTTTTTCTTTTCTTTCTTCTTCTCTTTGTTTCTTTTTTTTTTCTTTCTTTCCTTACCGTTTCTTTTTGGTCTATCTTTCTTTTCTAATTGTCTGTAAATACCTTTTTCTTTCTTCGTTTAGTTCTTTCTTTCTCTCTTTCTCTTTCTCCTTCCTTCTTTCTCTTTTTCTTCTTTCTTTCTTTTGTCTTTCTCTCTGCGTTCTTCTTTTAACTTTTCTTTTTTCTTTTCCCTTTCTTTTTTCTCTTTTTCTTTTTCTTTTCTTTTTCTTTTTTCCGCTTTCTTTTTACTTTCTTTTCTTCTTTCTTTCTCTCTCTCCCTCTCTCTCTCTATTTCCTGTCTCTTTCTTTCTCTTTTAGTTCGTTCCTTTACTCCTGGGATTCCTCCTTACCTTCGCGACCTGAATGTCCTTCCTTGATCCTCCTTCCTTTGTTAATCCTTTCCTCGAAGCCGTCCTTCCTCCTTCCCTTCCTCTTCCCCCATCTTCCTTCTCCACTCTAATTCCTCCTTCCTTCCCAACCCCTTCCTTCCTGACATCACTGTCCGTTCCTTCCTTTCCATCCCCCTTTACTCCTGCGCCTTCCTTATCCTTCCTGGTTTTAGTTCCTACCATCGTTCCAGAAACGCTTCCTATGATTCACGCTCTTCCCTTCCTAATCGCAAGGCCCCCGTAAGGGACCTATCGGGCCCTGAAAGTCCGGGGTGGGGGGGTCAACGGAAGTAAAAAAGGTGGAAAAAAACAATGGAAGGGGGGGGGGGGGAAAAGGCAAAAGATGAACGGGGAGGACAGAAAATAAGAAAGGAAAAATGGGAAAAGCACCGGAGAAAAAAAAAAAGGAAAGAAAAAGAATAACCAAGGAAAATAGATAAAGAAAAGAAAAGAAAAGGACACAGAGAGGAATACGCAACGGAAAGTCCTACTAACCTAATTCATAAAAGCAAATATCTAAGTAAAAGAGCCTATAACTAAAATACCTAGAAAAAAATAATCCTGAAAGCCATGAAAGGAAAGGAAAGGAAGGATTGAGACACATAGGGTGAAGGCACAAGACAATCTGGAACTCACGATCCAAATTAGTAACTAATGTAAGACATAAGATATGCTATGCGAGTATGGAGAGTGACACATCTGAGATATACATAAATTCATATATCTATATCGATAAAGAAAAAAGAATATATCTGTCCTAAGGATAAAAAATTTCGGGGAGCAATGACTGCCTGTTCTTCTCGTTCGTCTCTGACTTGCTCTATCGCGTCAGCAAAGAGATTACTCAAGTACCAGTCAAGATAACAGGCGAATCGGTCGCCGATACATGAACTGCGACGAATCATTTTGAGTATAAGAGGGGGGGGGTGCAGATAAGGGGGGGGGGGGGGGGGGGGGGGGGGGGACTTGGTCGAACGAAGGGGGATAGAAGGGGGGGGGGGGGGGGGGGCATTCTGCATAGGGGGGTCCCCAACAAATGGAGGGCGGAGGAGGGCACACACAACAACCTTCTTCATTTCTTTCTTTCTTCCATTCTTTAGCCTTTCCTTCTTTCTGCTATCTTTCATGTTTTCCTTAGGAAGTGTTGTGAAGGCTCCTCCTTGAGCAGCCAAACAATGACATCAACATCCTGCCCTTGGTCTCCACAGCTGGAGGTCTTTCCTTCGCCATGGTCAGCCCAAATGAGGTCCAGTAAACACGCATACTGTCTTGATCTTGTGTACGTCTCCATGATAACAGCCTGGGTAGTCCAACCCATGACATTCTATACTCTGAAGAGAGCTGAAACCTCAGTAGCTGCTTAGTCCCGGACAAGCTGGATGTCTCAGTAAGTCGCCCATCTGCATTGAAGGTTTGGAGGATTCTTGAGAGACTGAGTCTTCAGTCCATATTGTGAGAGGATTAAAAATCTGTGTCTCATATCTTTGAATGATGGCAAAGCAGTGGCAGCCACAGAGTAGATGCACTTGGCCAGTAAGAATTGAAGACAGGCTCTCTTTTTTCTCCTTATTTCTTTTCATCTGCTTTACTAAGATCTCAAGTTTTATATCTGAATTACAAGTGCTCAGGCCTGACTGATTATTTATTTTTGGTTATACTTTCCTTTGGATGTTTAAGGCCATAAAGTTAGCCCAGATTAAACCAAGGTTTTTCTTTTCTCAAAGTCAGTTCAGGATCTGGACCTCAGGGGAATCTTGGGGTTCTTTCGGGGGAGGAGAGTGGGAGCCCCTTGATCCTTTCGGCTTTTCATTTACCTGTTCCATCCACTTGAGAGCAAAGTCAGGTCTTGCTAGACAGGCTTCCCTTTTTGAAGCATGAGGAGATGTTCCTGTGTGTTGACCTTCCTCTTTTTTAGATTGGACACTGGCTGAATCCCATTAGTGGATCTCCAAGACCCGCCTGCACAGGAAGACTGGTGGACATTTGCAGGACATGCAAGAGGCTGCCCGATGCAGTAGTCGCCCTGGGACGTAGTTGACCTCTGAGGGGCAAGGAACAGGGTTATCGCGCTTAAGTCCCTCTGCTGAATTGGTATGGGCAATTAAGTATGGTCGTTAAGCAGCCAGAAAGGCTAAGTTACATCACAGCCTGATACATCACACCTATACTAAATTATGTCATCTGGAAACAAAACTGTGTGTTATTCCCATATCGTATTTTATGATTTGCATTTTTTTACATATGACTATTATATTACTCTAAAATATGGATAGCAACCGCACCATCCATATACGCAAATCAAAGTATGAAAACAAATGGTAGGTTAGAAGGCTTGTTTAATCCAGTCTATTGTCTAGAAGATCTTGCCTCTGAGGGCTTTGCTATTGTGCAAGCCCTCTGGGGAACCGATAAAAGAGCCTACCTAGTCCATGCCCCAAGAAATATGTGGGCA
Source organism: Rhizomys pruinosus (assembly GCA_009823505.1). Lineage (NCBI taxonomy): Eukaryota > Metazoa > Chordata > Mammalia > Rodentia > Spalacidae > Rhizomys > Rhizomys pruinosus. Next base: position 293,699 of record VZQC01004684.1, on the reverse strand, counting down.
CCCTGCTCACAGGCCCCCCACCTCCCATAGAGTCTAGGGGGAACTCCAATCACATCGGGGGTATGGGGTGAAAGGGAAAAGGGGATGGGGGGTGGAGGGTAAGTAAGGTGTGGGAAGTGGGGAGTGGGGGGAGGTGACTTGTCTTTCAATGGTCCTTGTGTTCGTCTAACGTACTGTCCTGAGGAAATATCCTTTTACTTTCTTCTACCCGTCTGGACACTTCATAGATCTCAAGAGTAGCGGAGTAGGAGTAGCTTATTTCATGGTAGCTGTAACAAAAGGCGTAGAGTGATGGGAAGGGCGCAATGTTCTGGAGGGGTGGGTACGGTGAATGAGCTCGCAAGCTAGACTTCAGACTGGGAGGCTAGGGTAGAGAAGCGGAGGAAGAGAGGGCCCCCCCCCCCGCCACACCACACCAATACCCCCCAACATCACCAAAACAACATAAGTAGATGCTAATACTGTTTTCAGAAATAAGAGTAATGGTTTGCTTGAAGTGATGTGAATATTTCCGCTCATTGAGGTAAGTGTGGGGAAAATATTAGCTCCTTGACATGAAGGTTCCTTTATACCATAAATGATTGTTTTCTAGGGATACCCATTTAACAGATCTTTTTGATGTGAGGTGTCCTTAAAAAGAAAAAACTCCCAGGCCTGGTCTCCACGGAGCCCTGCTTTGTCTTGTTTTCCTCGGACAACAGAGCAGGAGCCTGGGCATAGATGCTGACCTTGGGGAGGAAAAGCTCGTGGCAACTTTTCTGCAGACACCAGAAACATGCCAGGCACTTCGAAGCTCATTTTTCAGATTTCAGCAGTTTCTTCTGCTGGCTGTGCTCCAGACCAGTGGGGTTATTGTGGGCTGTGTGCCACTTCTAGATTCGAACAGTGGGGTTATTGTGGGCTGTGTGCCACTTCTAGATTCGAACAGTGGGGTTATCGTGGGCTGTGTGCCACTTCTAGATTCGAACAGTGGGGTTATCGTGGGCTGTGTGCCACTTCTAGATTCGAACAGTGGGGTTATCGTGGGCTGTGTGCCACTTCTAGATTCGAACAGTTGAGGTACAGGAAGGCTCGGTGGGGAATAAAAGGTTCATTCCATCATATAAGCCTGGGGCCTGAGTTCAATCACAGCACTCAGATAAGTTGAGGGAGAGAAACACCCTGACAAAGTTGTCTCCCTGACCTCACGAACACACTCTGGCACACTCCCCCAAACAACACAACACACACAACACACACACGACACACCATTTGCTTAACGCAGATTTTAATGTTTTTAAATTGTATTTTCGTAAGAGAGGGAGAAGAGAGAAGAGAGAGAGAGAGAGAGTTGTATGTGTGTGCTGGTGTATATGTTATATGTGTGTGTGCATTGTGCAGGCCAAAATATGCCTTGAGGGGTTGTTCCCGAAGGCAACCCGTCCATCTTTGTTGGTGACTGTTTGGCGAGTATCTAATGGCTGATGTGAGGCTAACAATATTAAGGCAAGGGCTGCTGGTGACCAGCAACTTGCAGACTAACCGGTCCTGCTCCGCAGTGCGGGTCTTTTTAAAAGAAATTTAGGGGTTATTATATTGTATGTTATTTATTTATTTATTTATTTATTTATTTGTCTTTTTGAGTCAGGTCTCCTTAGGCCAGATGGTCGCTGGGAACTCACGATTTGACGCGAGCTGGCCTTAGGGCTCACAGAGATCTGCCTACCATTGCCTCCCAAGTGATGGGTTTAAAAGTGTGATCCACGACACCTAGCTGCAATTTATTTTTTAATTTTTATTTTACATGCATGGATGTTTTGCCTGGATGTGTGGAAGTGTACCCATGTCATTCAGTGCCCATGGAGGTCAGAAAAGGTGTCAGAGCTCTCAGAGCTGGATTTTATAGACAGTTGTTAGCCTGGGATTCAAACCCAGGTCCTCGAACCTCTAGTGCTGATAATTGCTGAACCATCTCTCTAACCACATAATTAGTTTTTAAAAGATTAGATTAGTCAATTATGGGTGTGTGCTATGTGTCTGTAATGGGTAGGTATGTGAAGGCTGGTGCCTGGCGATGCCATAAGGGGTGGTAGTGGGATGCGCTCTAGGAGCTGAGTAGCAGGCAGAGGATGTGAGCCCTCACCCTGTGGTGGCTGGAAATGGAGCTACTAGGTCCTCGAACGGGGCATAGCGTGCTCTGAACTGTGCCTCCGCTGCCTTCCAGTCTGATAGCAACATTCTTATCCACAAGACCTCTGCCATACATACATGTTCTTTTCCCATGTTAACAAAGTAGGCAAATTGAGATGGCTTGGAGAGGCGGCGGGGGACGGAGGAGGGTTTGGTGCGGAGCGTACGAATGTAAAACGGATGAGTGCCGATAGAGCTGCGTCAACACTCCCATTCTGGGTCCCTGAAAGTTCATGTGGACCAGCTCTAACTTCCTCTAGAAACCTGTCATTAGTACTATCGATTTATAGTTTCCTCCTGACAGTTATAACCTGGAGTCCGTAACAAAAACAGAATCAGCCGTAGCCTGTCAGGCCAAGAAGGACCAGTAGAAAAACATGAAATAGTACAAGGNAATAATAATAATAATAATAATAATAATAATAATAGAAAAGCAGTAGCTCTCTGTAGTAATTTCTCCACACAACTACCAGTACGATCTTAGAGACTGAGGATGCCATGCAGTTGGTAGAGGCCCGCAGGAGGCCCTGGGTTCCATCTCCAGCAGCGTGGACACAGTGGTGGTGCACCTGTCATCCCAACACCTGGGAGGTGAGGAAGGAGGGGTCAGAAGGTCAGGTCATCCTCTGCTGTGTGATGAGTTTGAGGCCAGCCTGAGCTACCTGAGAACCTGTCTCAGGAGAGAGAGGGAGAGACAGGCTTAAGCTCTCACAGGCTGGCCCTACCGTGCCCTGTATCTCTCACCATGCTATGATACAATATAAAGCTAAGCAGATGCTGGACTCATGCTCCTAGACTTCCCAACCATCAAATAAGCTTCTTTCTTTCTTTCTTTCTTTCTTTCTTTCTTTCTTTCTTTCTCTCTCTCTCTCTCTCTCTCTCTTTCTCTCTCTCTCTCTCTCTCTCTCTCTCTCTCTTTCTTTCTTTCTTTCTTTCTTTCTTTTTTTTGGTCTTTTTTGAGACAGGGTCTCCATGTAGGCCCAGCTGTCCTGGAACCCTCTATGTAGACCAGGCTGGCCTTGAACTCACAGAGACCTGCCTGCCTCTGCCTCCTGAGTGCTGGGATTAAAGACGTGCACTACCATGCCTGGCCCCTTTCTTTTTTTCTTTCTTTCCTTTTTTTTAAAAATTTTATTTATTTATTTTTATGTGTATGAATATACTGTCTGCATGTAGGTTTGTACACCCATGTCGTTCAATGCCTGCGGAGGTCAGAAGAGGGTGTCAGATTCCCCTGGAACTGGAGTTGAAGACTGTTCTCAGCCGCCATGTGGGTGCTGGGGATCGAACCCGGGTCCTCTGCAAGAGCAGTCGGAGCTCTTAACCACTAGGCAATCTCTCCAGCCCCTCTTTCTTTCCTTTTTTTGGTCTTTTTGAGACAGTGTCTCCTTGCAGCCCCAGCTGTCCTGGAACTCACTCTGTAGACCAGGCTGGACTTGAACTCACAAAGATCCGCCTGCCTCTGCCTCCCGAGTGCTAGGATTAAAGGCGTGTGCCACCACGCCCGGCGCTAAAATATATTTTTAATGACAATAGTAACAAAGAGAAAATGCAATACTAATGCATTTCACTCACTTAGATCTTGCAGTGCAGAAGCGTCACACCGCTCACAGCCTGATTCCATAAGCCTTTGATTATCCCTGGTTTCCAGATAAAACTGAAAGCAGAATCATGCTCCAGTAATGAAGGGCTGGTTCCAGCCTTCTTGTTTGTTTTTGTTCTTTGAGACAGGGTCTCCCTATAGCCCCAGGTACCCTGGAGTTCACTGTGTAGACCAGGCTGGCCTACCTCTCCCTCCCAAGTGCTGGGATAAAGGTGTGTACCAGGATGCCTAGTTTAGGGTCTGGCTTTTTAAAAAATTGCATTTTGTTCAGTGTTGGGGGCAGAGTAGGACATTCATGTGCTGTAGCACGTGTGCGGAGGTCAGAGGACAACTTCAGAGAGTCTGTTCTCTTCTTCTACCATGTGGTTCTTGGGGATCGTGGTGGTTGTAATATGTGCATGTGATGTGAAGTACACAGTGTAAATGTATTGCAATAACAATAACTAAATATAGTCTGCTAATAAGAGAAAATGAACAGAATCTCATTTTGAAAGAAGATATATTCATAAACACAGGAAAAAATGGAAAATTATCACTCTTGATCAACAGTCTGAGATGGATAAGATTTTTCTGGAGTTTTTGCCTTGGCCACATACTTTTTGTCATGTCTGGATTTTCTAGAGAGCAAGTGTATTGCATTTGTAACTAGAAAAAAATAAGCACAATCATTTTAAAAGTTCTTTCATAAGCAGAATCTTCCACATGCAAAAGAAGGCTTGTTTATTTTTTAATATATTTTTATTGTTATTAAATTTTTTCATAAATCATTTCTCAATCCAATTTAGAGTCATTTCCCTTTCCATGCCTCCCACCCTACCTGAGTTCATGCATTCTGCCATGCATGTCTTACATCTTTTTCTGAGTCTTTCCAGAGTTTTTTTTTCAAAGCAGAGGCTTATTGTTTGGGGGGAGAACTTCACAGTTTCAGTTGTTTTTTTTCCCCCCAGTTCTTTTGTTGTTGTTGTTGTTGGTTTTTTTTTTTTTTTTTTTTTTTTTTTTTTTTTTTTTTTTTTTTTATTTTTATATATAATATCACACACACACACCCCATATACACATACATACGTAATAACATATCGCTGAATTGGAGGATCCTCTCTCTCGCTCTCTTTCTTTCTTCTTATCATTTCTTTTCTTTTCTTTCTTTTTGCATTTTCCTTTTCTTTCTTTCTTTCTTTCTGTCTTTCATTTCTTCTTCTTTCTTTCTTTCTGTTTTCTTCTTCTTGTTCTTTTTCTTTCGTGTCCTTTTTTCGTTCTTTCCTTTCTTTTCTTCTTTTTTCTTTCGTTCTTTTTCTTCTTAATCTTTACTTGCGATTATCATTTTTATCTTTTCTTAATTCTTTCTGTTTTTTTTCTTTCTTTTTCTTGTTTTCTCTTTTCTTTCTTTGTTCTTTCTTTTTCTTTTTCTGTTTTCTTTTCGTTCGTTTCGTTCTTTGTCTTTCTTTTCTTTTTCTTCTCTTTTCTTTCTTCGTTCTTTTCTTTCTTTCTTTCTTTCAGTCTTGCTTTCGTTTCTTTTCATGTTCTTTCTTTCTTTCTTTCTGTCTTTGCTTTACTTCTTCTTTTCCTTTCTTTCTTTCTCTTTACTTTCTTTCTTAATTTTCTTTGCTTTTCTTTCTTTTTCTTCTCTTTCTTTTTTTTTATCTTCGGGTTCTGTTCTTTTTCTTCTTCTTGTTCGTTTCTTTCGTTTCTGTCTTTTCGTATCTTTTCTTTTTTCTTTGGGTAAAGGCTTTCGACTTTTCTTCTTTTTCCTTCTATTTTCTTTCTTCTATTCGTATCTTCTTTCTTTCTTTTCTTCGATTCTGTATGTTCTGTCTTTCTTACGCTTGTCTTTGTCCTGTTCTGTTTCTTTAGAGAAACCATTTCACCTTGGGATAATATCTACCTTTTTTCTTTTCTTTCTTTCTTTCGTTTTTCTTTCTTTCTTCTTCACTCTTGTTTTTTTATTTCGTTTCTTTCTTCGTTACTTTCTTTCTTTCTATCTTTCTTTCTTGTCTGTTACCTTTTTCCTTTCTTCGTTTATTTTCTTTCTTTCTCGTCTTTCTTCTTTCTATTCCTTCCGTATCTTTTCTCTTTCTTTCTCTGATTCTTTCTTTTGTCTTTCTTTCCTTCTGCTTCTTCTTTCTAACTTTTCTTTCGTTCTTTCCTTTTCTTTCTGTTCTTCTTTCTTTCTTTCTTTTCTTTCTTCTTTTTTCCGTTCTTTTTACTTTCTTTTCTTCTTTCTTTCTCTCTCTCCCTCTCTCTCTCTATTTCCTGTCTCTTTCTTTCTCTTTTAGTTCGTTCCTTTACTCCTGGGATTCCTCCTTACCTTCGCGACCTGAATGTCCTTCCTTGATCCTCCTTCCTTTGTTAATCCTTTCCTCGAAGCCGTCCTTCCTCCTTCCCTTCCTCTTCCCCCATCTTCCTTCTCCACTCTAATTCCTCCTTCCTTCCCAACCCCTTCCTTCCTGACATCACTGTCCGTTCCTTCCTTTCCATCCCCCTTTACTCCTGCGCCTTCCTTATCCTTCCTGGTTTTAGTTCCTACCATCGTTCCAGAAACGCTTCCTATGATTCACGCTCTTCCCTTCCTAATCGCAAGGCCCCCGTAAGGGACCTATCGGGCCCTGAAAGTCCGGGGTGGGGGGGTCAACGGAAGTAAAAAAGGTGGAAAAAAACAATGGAAGGGGGGGGGGGGGAAAAGGCAAAAGATGAACGGGGAGGACAGAAAATAAGAAAGGAAAAATGGGAAAAGCACCGGAGAAAAAAAAAAAGGAAAGAAAAAGAATAACCAAGGAAAATAGATAAAGAAAAGAAAAGAAAAGGACACAGAGAGGAATACGCAACGGAAAGTCCTACTAACCTAATTCATAAAAGCAAATATCTAAGTAAAAGAGCCTATAACTAAAATACCTAGAAAAAAATAATCCTGAAAGCCATGAAAGGAAAGGAAAGGAAGGATTGAGACACATAGGGTGAAGGCACAAGACAATCTGGAACTCACGATCCAAATTAGTAACTAATGTAAGACATAAGATATGCTATGCGAGTATGGAGAGTGACACATCTGAGATATACATAAATTCATATATCTATATCGATAAAGAAAAAAGAATATATCTGTCCTAAGGATAAAAAATTTCGGGGAGCAATGACTGCCTGTTCTTCTCGTTCGTCTCTGACTTGCTCTATCGCGTCAGCAAAGAGATTACTCAAGTACCAGTCAAGATAACAGGCGAATCGGTCGCCGATACATGAACTGCGACGAATCATTTTGAGTATAAGAGGGGGGGGGTGCAGATAAGGGGGGGGGGGGGGGGGGGGGGGGGGGGACTTGGTCGAACGAAGGGGGATAGAAGGGGGGGGGGGGGGGGGGGCATTCTGCATAGGGGGGTCCCCAACAAATGGAGGGCGGAGGAGGGCACACACAACAACCTTCTTCATTTCTTTCTTTCTTCCATTCTTTAGCCTTTCCTTCTTTCTGCTATCTTTCATGTTTTCCTTAGGAAGTGTTGTGAAGGCTCCTCCTTGAGCAGCCAAACAATGACATCAACATCCTGCCCTTGGTCTCCACAGCTGGAGGTCTTTCCTTCGCCATGGTCAGCCCAAATGAGGTCCAGTAAACACGCATACTGTCTTGATCTTGTGTACGTCTCCATGATAACAGCCTGGGTAGTCCAACCCATGACATTCTATACTCTGAAGAGAGCTGAAACCTCAGTAGCTGCTTAGTCCCGGACAAGCTGGATGTCTCAGTAAGTCGCCCATCTGCATTGAAGGTTTGGAGGATTCTTGGAGGACATGAGTCTTCAGTCCATATTGTGAGAGGATTAAAACATGTGTCTCATATCTTTGAAGATGGCAAAAAAAAGCATTGGCAGCCACACGAGTAGATGCACTTGGCCAGTAAGAATTGAAAACAGGCTCTCTTTCTTTTTTCTCTTTCTTTTTCTTTTCATCTCTTTACTAAGATCTCAAAAGTTTTATATCTGGAAGTTACAGTTCTCAGGCCTTGACTGATTATTTATTTTTGGTTATACTTTCCTTTTTGGATCTTAAGGCCCATTACAGGGTTAGCCCAGATTAAACCAAGTGTTTTTCTTTTCTTCAGGTCAGTTCAGGATCTGATCTCAGGGGCAATTTTTGTGGTTTTTGGGGGAGGAGGTGAGCCCCTTGCTCCTTTCGGCTTTTTTTACCAGTTCCATCCACCTCTGGGAGACAAAAGTCAGGTCTTGCTAGACCAGGCTTCTTTTTCTGAAGGATGAGCAGATTCTTTGTACCTTCCTCTTTTTAGACTTGGACACTGCGCTGAAGTCCCAATTTAGTGGATTTCCAAGACCGCCTGCACAGGAAGACTGGTGTCGACATTTCCAGGACATGCAAGAGCTGCCCCATGCATTGTCGCCCTAGGACTGTAGTTGGACCCTTCTGAGGGGCAAGGAATACAGTTTCCCTTAAGTCCCTTGGCCGGGTTGGTGGCAAATTAGTATGGGCGTTAAGCACCCAGAAAGCTAAGTTATCATCCAGCCTGATACAATTCACACCTTATAACTAAAAATTATGTCATCTGAAAAACAAAACTGTTTTATTCCATATCGTATTTCTTTGTTGCATTTTTTACATTATGTACTTATTATATTCTTCTAAAATATGGATACATACCCACCATCCATATACGCAAACTCCAAAGTCTGAAAAATTAATGGTTAGAGGTTTAGGAAAGGCTTGTTTAATCCAGTCTATTGTCTAGAAGATCTTGCCTCTGAGGGCTTTGCTATTGTGCAAGCCCTCTGGGGAACCGATAAAAGAGCCTACCTAGTCCATGCCCCAAGAAATATGTGGGCACCCTGCTCACAGGCCCCCCACCTCCCATAGAGTCTAGGGGGAACTCCATGCACATCGGGGGTATGGGGTGAAAGGGAAAAGGGGATGGGGGGTGGAGGGTAAGTAAGGTGTGGGAAGTGGGGAGTGGGGGGAGGTGACTTGTCTTTCAATGGTCCTTGTGTTCGTCTAACGTACTGTCCTGAGGAAATATCCTTTTACTTTCTTCTACCCGTCTGGACACTTCATAGATCTCAAGAGTAGCGGAGTAGGAGTAGCTTATTTCATGGTAGCTGTAACAAAAGCTGAAGTGATGGGAAGCCATGTTCTTGGAGGGGTGGGAGGTGGAATGCCCAACTAAGGACTTCAGACTGGAGACATGTCAGCATCAAGTCCCTAATGTACAAAATGAGGATGGATGCTAATACTGTTTTCAGAAATAAGAGTAATGGTTTGCTTGAAGTGATGTGAATATTTCCACTCATTGAGGTAAGTGTGGGGAAAATATTAGCTCCTTGACATGAAGGTTCCTTTATACCATAAATGATTGTTTTCTAGGGATACCCATTTAACAGATCTTTTTGATGTGAGGTGTCCTTAAAAAGAAAAAACACCCAGGCCTGGTCTCCACGGAGCCCTGCTTTGTCTTGTTTTCCTCGGACAACAGAGCAGGAGCCTGGGCATAGATGCTGACCTTGGGGAGGAAAAGCTAGTGGCAACTTTTCTGCGGACACCAGAAACATGCCAGGCACTTCGAAGCTCATTTTTCAGATTTCAGCAGTTTCTTCTGCTGGCTGTGCTCCAGACCAGTGGGGTTATTGTGGGCTGTGTGCCACTTCTAGATTCGAACAGTGGGGTTATCGTGGGCTGTGTGCCACTTCTAGATTCGAACAGTGGGGTTATTGTGGGCTGTGTGCCACTTCTAGATTCGAACAGTGGGGTTATCGTGGGCTGTGTGCCACTTCTAGATTCGAACAGTTGAGGTACAGGAAGGCTCGGTGGGTAAAGGTGCTTCTCATATAAGCCTGGGGCCTGAGTTCAATCACAGAACTCAGATAAAGTTGGGGGAGAGAACCAACCTCACAAAGTTGTCTCCTGACCTTCACAAACACACTCTGGCACACCTCCCCCATAACACACACACACACACACACACACACACACACACACATTTGCTTAAACCAATTTAATGTTTTTAAAGTTATTTTCTAAAGAGAGAGAGAGAGAGAGAGAGAGAGAGAGAGAGAGAGTGTGTATGTGTGTCTGGTGTATATGTATATGTGTGTGTGCATGTGTGCAGGCCAAAATACTGCCTTGGGGGTTGTTCCCAAGGCACCGTCCATCTTTGTTGGTGCTGTTTGCAGTATCTAATGGCTGTTGAGCTAACATATTAGGCTGGCTGGCTGGGTGACCAGCAAACTGCAGACACTAACCTGTCTCTGCCTCCGCAGTGCTGTCTTTTAAAAGAAATTTATTTATTTATTTATTTATTTATTTATTTATTTATTTATTTATTTGTCTTTTTGAGTCAGGGTCTCCCTGTAGCCCCAGATGTCCTGGAACTCACTATGTAGACCAGGCTGGCCTTGGGCTCACAGAGATCTGCCTACCATTGCCTCCCAAGTGCTGGGTTAAAAGCGTGAGCCACGACACCTAGCTGCAATTTATTTTTTATTTTTATTTTACATGCATGAGTGTCTTGCCTGGATGTGTGTAAGTGTACCCATGTCATTCAGTGCCCATGGAGGTCAGAAGAAGGTGTCGGATCTCTCAGAGCTGGAGTTATAGACAGTTGTTAGCCTGGGATTCAAACCCAGGTCCTCTAACTGCTAGTGCTCTTAATTGCTGAACCATCTCTCTAACCCCCAGCAATTAGTTTTTAAAAAGATTTATTTATAATTATGTGTGTGTATGTGTCTGTTTATGGGTATGTACATGTGAATGCTGGTGCCTGGAGATGCCATAGGGGTAGGGTGTGGGATCCTCTGGAGCTGGAGTTACAGGCAGATGTGAGCCCCTCACCCCATGTGGGTGCTGGAAATGGAACTCTGGTCTTCTGAAAGGGCAGTGCGTGCTCTGAACTCCTCAGCTGCCTTTCCAGTCCTGAGATGCCAACAATTCTTATCCACAGACCTCTTCTCTCATGTCTCCTTGTACAGTACAAAGGTGGGTAATGCCCTCCATTCCTGGGGTCTGAGTTCATGTGGACCCAGCTCCTAACTTCCCTTCTTGGCCTGTTCCATTTAGTTATTGATTTTATATTTTCACTCCTGACAGTTTAACCTGGGAGCAAGAATAGCCTGTTCAGCAAGAAGACCCATAAAACATAATAGTCCTATGGATGAATCAAAGTAATAGCAGGTTCTGAAGAGTATTGGGAATTATTGACATTTCACCAGGCTTTTAAATAGACGTCAGCCAAGAATCAACCTACTCTGACATTATGGTTTGTCATCTGTGTTTCATGGAACTTTTAATTTTAGTAAAGTTCAGGCTTTAATACACCATATCATGGCAGTGACCTTCCTACCCCAAAAAGATCGATAATGACTGAGAACAGAGGGAGACAGCTGTTCAGACACTTCCTTTCTGCTCCTATTTTCTGATTGTGATTCTGTGTCAGAGGCTGGGAATGGGGGTTGGTGAAGGCTCTGTCTTAGACCTTCCTTTCTGCCATCTTCCTTGTCACTGTCATCCATCTGATGGGTTAGACTTGAAGTCACCTCTGCTCTTTAAGTGTCCCCATCACACTGGATGGGGTAAGCTAACACACTACAGAGAGGATGCAGGCAGGTAGAAGGGCTGTGCCCCCAAAGCCTGGGCTTCATGATGTCGATATGTACCATCCTTCCTTGAAGTTCAAGCAAAAAGCCCATAGTCAGAAGGTGCCCTGGACCAGTGACCTATGTATGCTTTTATCAGAGAGAGTCAGAAAAAGCCAGGCATGGTGGCTCGCACCTATCACCCTAACACTGCGGAGGCTGGGGAAGAAAATTGGATCTCACACGGTTGAAGCCAGCCTGGGTTCTAGTATGAGGCCCTGGCCCAGCCCCAACCCCCTAAAGAAAGAGCCTCAGGGACAAGTCTGTTTGGTTGGCAGCTGCGTTTTAGCAATTAGTTGAAAACACTTAGCTGCATAATTTCCATTTTAGTTGTGTTTCTCTAGAATAGGTGTAACTAGTGGCAGCCACATGAAGGCCTCCTGTGTATTTAGTGCTTAATTGTACTTTGTGCCTCTATGTATCCACTACCTCCTAAGCCTCATGTATATTTCATGTATAGCATTTACTGATGCCTCACGGGGGAAAAAAAACCTTTAGGTTTCTTTTGCTTCTTTAATTTGTATTCAGGATATGTTTGACTTACTAGCTCTGTATATACGCTCAACATAAATATTTTCCATTACTGAAAATGAATGTCTCCTAAGCTTCCCCGTTTGTAGTTGAAATGAATACACTCCAAAACAGTGTGATTGCACAGGGTCCAGTTTTAAATGGATGGCCCTGTACAAGCGTGGGGATAAAACTCTCGGGCTTCAGTTTGGGGCACCTGCAATTGTTATTCCCCAGCCAGGCCCTCCTGCCATGCACCCCTGGAGTTCTCCAAGTCCTGGGCCAGTCTTTTTTGTGCGTAACTGTTCCTGCTGCAGTGCAGGTGGGGCTGTGGTAGAAAGGCTGGCTTCGACACTGCAGTGGTAACACGTACCAATATTCCCCGGCTGCTTGGTTAACACATGTACAGCATGGAAGGAACATTCTGTGCATTAGCATATGCTAATGTGCGATATGCTTCTGTGTCTCCAGGCTGATTTGATCTAACATCTCATTTCAGAAAAAAATAGGGTAACAAAGCNTTTAAGTCTTCAGACTATGGATTTTTAGTATATGATAGTGGACATGTATACATATTATAGTGTAACGTGAAGTTAAAATGGAAAAAAGATGAATTCTAGAATTATGATATGGAAATAACACAGCTTGTTTTCCAGACCGACTACAAATATGTATAGTATAAGTGTGATGTATCAGGGTAGTGTAACAGCCTTTCTGTCTGGGGGTTACTTAATAATCAAATGCCATACTTACTATACCCATAAGTGATAAGAAGAAAAAAAAAACCAATAAATTAGCCAAGGGACCTAAGGGGATAACTTTGTTCCATTGCCCTCAGAAAGTCCCAATTAAGTCTCAGGGGGACTATGCATGGGAGGCATCTCTTGCCAGTGCCTGCAAATGTGGGTCACCAGTCTTCCCATGTAGGGAGTTTTTGGAGATCCACTAATGGGAACTTCAGCCAGTGTGCCAGTTCTAAAAGAAGGAAAGTCTGCCCTCATAAATGCTTCAAAAGAGAAGCCTGGTCTAGCAGAGGACCATGACTTGGTCCCTCGAGTGGATGGAACTGGTTGGTTTGAAAAAAAAAAAAACCAAAAAGGAGCAGGGGCTTTTAACCCCCCACAAAAAAAAAAAAAAACCTGATTGACCCTTGATGACCCAGAATCTTTCAAAACTGACCTTTGATAAAAGAAAAACCTTGGTTAATGTGGCCTAACTGTGTGGCTTTAAAGTTTATCCAAAATGAAAGTAATATAAACCAGAAATAAATAATCAATAAGGTTTGAGAAAGTGTACTTCAGATATAAAACTTGAGAATGCCTTTCCAAAACCTTCAATGCCAGATGGGGACTACGAAGATATACAGCTTGTAGACTAAGAAGTTGTGGCTACTGTGAATTTTTTCAGCTTCTTCATAGTGTAGGACTGGCCATTGTGTGACTAGGTACCCAGGTTTAAATGTCATGGGAGGCCAGTTCAGGAAAGAGATCCAAGACGTGCACAACAGCGCACGGCATAGACAAAAAGGACGCTTGTTGTACCTCATTTGGGTGACCAGATGGCAGGGAATGGACCCCAGTGTTGGAGCAACCAGGGGCACGAAATGTTGATGGTTTGTCTGGGTTTGCCATGAGGAACCTTCAAGAACTTCCTTGTGGAAAAAACTACATCTTTTTTTGTGAAGAAAAAAAAAAAAAAAGATTGGGGCGGAGAGATATGGCCTAGGGGTTGGGAGCGCTTTTGAGGAGACTGCTCGTTAGCAGATGGAAACCCAGGTTCGATCCCCGAACCCACATGCATGGCGTCTGAAAGAACATGTCTAATAACTTTCAATATTCGCAGGAAGAACTCTCCCAGTTTCAGGGGAATCCCAACACCCTCCTCTCCTCTCCACAGGCATCACTTGACTCTGGTGCATGCCTCACACACATGAGCACACAAACACAAAAATAATAAATAAAAAAAAAAAACAATTAATTAATTAATTTTTTAGAAAAAAATTTAAAAAAACCATAAAAAAAAAAAAAGCATTATATTTAAATTTGTAAAACGAGTTAAAAATATTTTGTTTAATAGTACGATGCCGTGTGGGCAACTGTAAATCTCACCTCAGCAACTCGAAGGCAGAGGAAAGTAGGATCCAAGCCTGTGAGTTTTTATCAAGGCCAGCCTGGGTCTAAAGAGAGCAAGCCTCCAGGGCAGCCTGGGACTAAAGGGAGACCCGTTCTCAAAAGAGACAAATATTATATAGATACAGACTAAACCACTCATAATTTATCACTTATGCTAATCCTAAGGGTGTTTTCCCCTTACCATATAGGAATATTAATACTCATATTTGTCCTAAAAATGAGAAGGAAGTAAAAGTTATACTTGGTTTTCTTTTTTTTTGTTTTTGACACCTGCAATATAGAACTTTATTGTTAAAATGTGAATCTCCTAATACGGGCGTGGTTGGCGCAGGCCTTTAATTAAACCGAGGGAACTGCCGGAGGCAGAGGCAGGCGGATCTTTTTGGAGTTCAAGGCCATCCTGGTCTACCAGAGTGAGTTCCAGGACAGCTGGGGGCTACAGAGGAGACCAACCCGCTTGTTTCTCAAAGAAGACCAAAAAAAAAAAAAAAAACAACCAAAAAAAAAAAAATATGTGCAATCTCTCAAATTTGCTTTGGAATTAAACTTAATAGTTTTATTTTCAATTTTTGTAATTTTGATTTATGTGCGGAGTATATATATGCATATTTTGGAATAATATAAATCAAGTGGGAAACAAAGAAAAAAAAAAGAGAAAGCACCTATACGTCAAAGAAACTTGAAAGCCAAAACGGTAAACCTGTGCACCAAAAGGATTATAAAAGAAACTGAAAGGAAAAAATGGGGCCCCTGGAGCTAATATCCTATACCCTAAGCGGTTAGGAAAGGCACCGACCTGACTCTACAGAGGACCTAGGTTCGATCCCCAGCCCCCACAGATGTGCTTAAGAACCGCCCTGTAGACTGCCTAAAACTCCAATTTCCAGGAGAACTGTCCAGTTCCAGGGGAAATCCAAGGAAGACCCTCTTTTGACCTCTGCCTTGCAGCATGGCAACGACATGGGTGCACAACCTTACATGCAGACAAGTACATTCATACACATACAAAAAATAAATAAATTTTAAAAAAAAGACTGAGAAAAACGATGCAGGCGGAACTTGTTTCATGACCAAGAATCCATGAGCTCTGAAGGGGGTTTGGGGGTGGGGGGCATGAAAGGGGGTGGGCATGGATGGGGGAATGAGTGAGTTCCAGGACATCCAAAAATACAGGGAGACCCTGTCAAAAAAAAAAAAAACAATAAAAATTAAAAAGTTTTAAAAAAAAAAAGAAAAAAGCCCTTCTTCTTTCTTCCCCTGGCCTCGCCCCCAAAATAGCACAAGAGCTACACATAAAATAAAAGAATTTTTGTCAACAAATCTTCCCATTTCGTACAAAGAAAACAAAACTTCACATATTTTATCCATCCAAATGGTTTTTAATAGCCAGGATCAGGAATATAGACAATTTTGTTTCCAGCTTAAAAATAAACAAAAATAGCTGGGCATTGTGGTACATGCCCTTAATTCCCAAGCACTCTGAGACAGAGGCAGGTGGGATCTCTGTTGAGTTTTCCAGGAAAAAAACACCCCTAATCAAAAAAGACAAAAACACAAAACAAACAAAAAACCAGCAAATGTCTGTCATCATCATAAATTAACACTCCTTTTCAGCACCTCTTATATATAGCTTGCACTAGTCACTCCTAAGGACAAACTACAGTTGATGTTACTCCATGTCGTTGGACCTTTAGACTTCTTCTATTTTTCCTGTCAAAAAACTGAAAACTGCTGTTTCATTCATTCACTAAAAAAAATTTTTTGTGTAGAAATTGTTTTTCATTTTGTTATTTAATTTTTTTTTTTGTGTCCTTTTTTGAGAATAAGGGTTCTCCCTGTATATCCCCCAACCTGGCCTGGAAACTTTTGCCTGTAGACCAAGCCTGGGCTTTGGAACGTGATCAGCGAGAGGATGCCTCCTTTATACCCGTCGTCTGCCGCGTGATTGCTTGGGATTAAAGGCGGGCCACCACCGACAGAAAACCCATGGCTAATTTAACTATCTTTGTTTTTTTTTTTTAATTTTATGTGTATTAATGCAACTGTTTTGCCGTGTAAGGTTCTGTGCACGCCAAAAAAAAGAGGAGGAAAAAAAAAGGAAAAGAGTGTTTTCCCACTGCAATGCCATGGGGCCGCGGGAAGGTCAGAAGAGGGACTCGGAATTCCCTGGAACGTGGAGTCTCCCCCTGGAATGTTGGATTACAGAACGTTTCTTCAGCCAGACCGCCATGTGGGTGCTGGAGATCGTACCCGGGTCTCTGCAAGAGCGGTCGGCGCTCTATTAAAAATCGCTAGGCCATCTTCTCCAGCCCTAGTTTAAAACTTAATTTTTTTTATTAAATTTTTTTTTTTTTTTTTTTTTTTTTTTTATTTTTTTTATAAAGTTTAATTGTTTTTTTTTTTTGTTTTTTTTTTTTTTTGTTTTTTTGTTTTTTTTTTTTTTTTTTTGTCTTTTTTCGAGACAAAGAAGACAGGGTCTCCCTGTCCCCAGCGGTCCTGGAAACGCACTTCGCACATCTGTAGACCAGGCTGGCCCCTGGGAACACACAGATTCCGCCTTGCGCTCTTCCTCCAAATGCTATGATTTAAAGGCGTGGCGCCAACCCACGCACAGCTCGAACACAATGTATTGTTGATCATAAATTTCATAGCCCTCCCACCAACTCCTCCCAAATTGCCAGAACCCCCACTTGGGTTCGACACAACCCCAACTTTTTGTAGTCGCTCTTTTTGGGGGGGGTTTTAAAATTTTATTATGGGGGGCTTTTCGAGAGCAAGGGGTCTCGCCCCTGTAGTTAGCCCCAAAAGCTTGGTGCCTTAACTCGAAAACCGCTCCGCATCCCATGTAGAGCAGCACAAAACTGGCCCATTACTCACAGAGAGTCTGCCTGCCCCTCTTGCCTTTGCCTCCCCAATGTTAGGATTAAAGGCTTGTGCCATCATGCCTGGCTTAAAGATGGATATATTTGTTATGTGCATGAGTGTAATTTTTCCCGTTGAATGTAGGTAATGCACCGCGGATTCCAGCAAAGCCGTTAAGAGGTCCCCAGAAGAAAGCAAAATCAGATCAGATTCCCCTTGGAACTAGATTCCCACCATTTGGGTGCTTGAAGTCTAACTTAGGAAGTCCCCCCCCGCGTACAAGAACACCTGGTGCTCTTAACTGCTTGAGCTATCCCACTTCTCTAATCTCTGTTCCCCTTTGAAATTATTTCCGAAGGCACAGCTGAGCTCAGGCCTTGGCTGCCCATCTAAACTCTTTGGGTTGAAGGGGGCCTTCCACTGAGGGCTTGGTTGACTTAAAACTAGAAGGCCGACAGGAACACTCCCTTAAAGAATGGATCCCTTGTTCTTCTCCATCTCCAAGAGCTATTAGTGTGCCAATAAAAAGCCACCCGTCAGCTAGGCCTTTGATTTCCAGGAGAACAACACCTTCTTTCCCTCTTCCCTTCCCCCGTTCTGTCGTGGAAGTTTATGTCTGGGCTTGAATCTTATCCTCTGGCCTGGCCTTGGAACCGAACCCAGTTAGACCCAGGCTTGGGTTTTCCCATCAAAACAAACTCACAGGAGATCCAGAGAGGGAGGAATAAACGGAGCGCAGCAATGGAGGAGTACAAAAGGTGCAAGGGTACCGTGGTGGCCCGCAAGTGCTTGGATTAAAGGTACTAGCCACAAATCTGACTTCTTTCTTGGGTAATTAATCTTAATCGACACGCGTTGATGACCTTGACACAAGAAGTCAACTTCCTAGAAAGGGAGGAACAGACGGATTTTAAATACTAAGAAATAATGCCTTATGGGTTTTTTAACAAAATATCCCAAAACTATTGCTGGAAATGTCGTTTCCCTCCAATGGTAAGATACTTACCTTGCCTCAACAAACACCAAGTCCTGAATTCAATCCAAAGCATTAAAAAGAAAGAAAGAGGGGACTGGAGATAAAGGCCCCTAGGCGGTTAAGAGCGCCAATTCTCTTGCAGAGGACCTGGGTTCGAATCCCCAGAGCACACCACCCATGGTGGCTGATAACCATGTTTAACTCCAATTCCTTTCCAGGGAGAACTTTTTACCAGGAGAACTCCCATGCCCAGGGGAATCCCGACAACACTAACAAACACCCTCCTTCTGGGACCTCCGAGATTCATTAGCCCAACCACACGGGTGGCACCAACCTACATGCAGACCAGTACATTCCCATACGCATAACAAAATAATAAAAATTGTTTACAAAAAAAGGGAGGAGGAGGAAGGAGGAGAAGAAAACAATAATAAAAAAAAAAAAAGAAAGGGGAAGTAAACCAAAACAGCCCACTAAACCCCCCCCCCTCCTGCCCACCTGCTTTCCATTATGGGAAAGTACCACAACACAAAAGCCATGGAATGCTCCATAAATGTTTTCATCCTCATGCTACCTCCTTTAGAAGAGGACCTTTGGGTTTGAGTTTGTCAAATGCCCTCTTCTAATTCCCTGGATAAACTACATACAATGCCCAGGCAAAAACACCTCATACCAACACAAAAATAATAAATCAAAAAATTTTTCCCAAGGAAATATTAAAAGGACCAAAAATGGTTTTAAAAATGACATATGTCAGCTATATATGTACACCAGCAATGGATTGTATATGTACACAATGTAATGCATTCCACACAGAAAGCATGTGCAATTCTGAAGTATTTAGCAATCAAATATGTGACACATCCATAAACAACTAGTCTAATCTTTTCAAAAACTTTTTAAAGATTATTGTCTTTTCAAAAAATTTTTTTTTTTTTTAAAAATAAAAATCATCAGTCATTTTTAAGTTGATAAAATAAACTTGTTTTCTAAAAAACAAACAGAAACTCCAGGGGGATGCACTGGACGATCGATCCTGAGACACTTGAGGGAACCTTCCAGGAGAGGTAACGGGTATGAACGCACAACTGAATGCAAGAAAACAGAGGAATGGTAACAATGACCAGACAAAGGAAAGCCTCGATCTCAGCATACTTAAACTTACTCAAAAATTTTAGAATACAAGGTCATGTTTTGTTATCTGCAGCTGAGTTATTTTGAAATATGAGTAAAATAAAGCTAAACCATGTCTACAGCAAAGACAGAGAGTTAAAGCAAATGTTTGAGAGCCAACCTGTGATCCTAGACAGTGGGGAAATGCTCATTCTTTCGTTGGTCGGTCCTCGTTTCTTCAGCTAATGGGGTAGGTGGTCATGGTTTTGTAATTAAAAAAATGCAGAAAAAACACAGTAGAACATGGGTAAAATACAAAAATAACCAGTTCATGAAAAAATCCCCCCAGAAAGGCACCTAGAGGAACTTTGCCCTCTTTGATTAAGCGCATGCCTTTTAATCCTAGCACTTGGAGGCAGAAGGCAAGGCCGGATTTTCTTGTGAGTGTTCAACCAAGGGCCAGCCCTGGTCGAAAGAGTGAGTGTCCAGGATAGCTGTGGGGCGACAGGAGACCCCTGTTTCAAAAGAACAAAAAAAAAAAAAAAAAAAAAAAAACCCTAATTGAGTCAAAGTTTTCTCCCAGCACACCTTTTCAATAAAGTTTTTAAAAACTGAAATCTTGTATTGTAATCAAAAATGTATATCTCATACATCGTCATACTTTCTTTAGCTGAGCCTTTTAAAAAATTCTATCCCTGGGGGGCTGGGGAGATGGGCTCAGTGGGGTTAGTGCACTGAACTGCTTTTTTTTTTTGCACAGGAGGACACAGTTGTTTCCCAGCACCAAGACAGCTAAGGAAAACCGTCTTAGAGGCCAGGTGTGGGTGGCTCACACAGCCCCACCTTTTAAATTCCCAGCAATTTCCGGTGGCAGAGGAAGGCAGATCTTCTGTGAATTCAAGGCCAGTTTTTCTGGGCCTTGAACATAGTGAGCTCCAGGCCCAGCTGGAACCCTAATGGGAGACCCTAGTCCTCAAAAGCAACCCACCCAAAAAAGTTAAACTATACTTTAAAAAAAAAAAAATTCCTCATCTGTACATAAAAAAGAAAGCCATCGCTTTTTATTTATTTTTGTATGTGTATGAATGTAGTGTCTGCATGCAGGTCTGTGCACCCATGTCGTGCAATGCCGCGGAGGTCAGAAGAGGGTCTCGGATTCCCCTGGAACTGGAGTTCTCCTGGAATTGGAGTTACAGACGGTTTTAGCCGCCATGTGGGTGCTGGGGATCGAACCCGGGTCCTCTGCAAGAGCGTCGGTGCTCTTAACCGCTAGGCTATCTCTCCAGCCCCTAATTATTTATTTCTGGTTATACTTTCCTTTTGGACACTTAAAGCCACACAGTTAGCCCAGATTAACCAGGGTTTTTTCTCAAGGTCAGTTGAAGATCTGGTCATCAAGGGTCACTCAGGTTTTTTTTTTTGTGGGGGGGGGAAGCCCCTGGCTCCTTTTGGTTTTTCAACCACCAGTTCCATCCGCTCGAGGACAAAGTCAGGTCTTGCTAGACCAGGCTTCTCTTTTTGAAGCATGAGCAGACTTTCTTCTTTATAGACTGGACACTGGCTGAAGTCCCATTAGTGGATTTCTAAGACCTCCCTGCCCAGGAAGACTGGTGACCCACATTTGCAGGGCACTGCAAGAGATGCCTCCATGCATAGTCCCCTGAGACTTAGTTGACCTCTGAGGGCAAGGAACAAAGTTATCCCTTAGGTCCCTTGGCCAAATTGGTGTGGGTATTAAGTATGGTCATTAAGCACCCAGAAAGGCTGTTACACTACCCTGATACATCACACTTATACTAAAATTGTATCTTCTGGAAAACAAACTGTGTGTTATTTCCATATCATATTTCTAGATTCACCTTTTTCCATTTAACTTCATGTTACACTATAATATGTATACATGTCCACCATCATATACCAAAAATCCATAGTCTGAAAATAAATAGTAGGTTAGTTCTAGGACCTGTCTAGGGAGTCATAATATAAGAGAACGGTTATGTTCAGATCGTGAGGAATATAGCTTTAATGTTGCTCAATTTGCATTAGAACTGAGGACTTGGTGCTAGCATCCACCGTGGCCTACAAGCTGAATGCCTAAAGCAGCATGGTACACCTGGTACAGTATGCTGCATACCTCATGGTAGCCACAAAAGAGAGACAAGGAAGGGGCCAGGGTTCCAGTGTCCCCCAGGGACCTAACTTCTGTCCTCTAGGCCCCACCCCTTAAACAGTCCATCACCTCCCAGTAGCACCAGTTTAGGGACCAAGCCTTCATTCAACACTTGAGCCTTTGGGGAGAAAGGGGCATTTCAAATGAAAACTGTAGCTGGCATCAGAAAGAATGTTTAATGTTTTGGTTTCATGTCTGTGACCGATAACATACCTGACAATGTAACTTGCTGGAGAAGGGGGTTATTTTTCCTTACAGTTTCAGGTTCTAGTCTATCACTGCAAGACAGCTAGGCAGGAGGAGCTCAAAGCAGCTAGTCACATCACATCCAGCATCAGAAGCAGAGAGAACTAAATGCATGCATGCCCACTGCTCAAGTCACTTTCTCCTCTCATAAAATAAACAGCCTGAATGTGGGGAATTGCTGCCGACCATGGTGGGTTCTTCCTACCTTAATTCAAGCATATTAGAGTCCCTCACAGACATGGCCACAGGCAGACCTGGTCTAGACAGCCCCTCATTGAGACTCTTTTTCCAAGTGATTCTAAATTGTGTCAAGGTGACAACTAAAACTAAGCATCACACCTGCTATTTATTTATTTATTTATTTATTTATTTATTTATTTATTTATTTATTTATTTGGTATTTTTGAGACAGGGTCTCCCTTTAGTCCCAGCTGTCCTGGAGCTCACTCTGTAGACCAGGCTGGCCTTGAACTCACAGAGATCCACCTGCCTCTGCCTCCCAAGTGCTAGGATTAAAGGCATGTGCCACCACACCTGGCAAAAATTTTTAAGAATGCTTTTTGATTTAAAAATTAAGTATTTTTTACCCCATAGTATGGGACTTGTGTGATTAAAATCAAATGTCTTTTTCTTAGGAAAAACCTCTACTAGGCACCTAAAGTTTGTCAGCAATTTCTAAGACTTCTGTAGGAGGAGAAAGCCTGAGGTTTCAACTGTAAGCCTTTTCAATTGTTCAGAAGTAGCATTTGCTGTTCTCAGAACATAAAACAGCCTTCTGCCTGTTCTCCCAGGATTTTTTTTGGGGGGGAAGGCTTTTTGAGTCAGGGTCTCTCTGTAGCCCCAGCTGTCCTGGAACTCACTCTGTAGACCAGGCTGGCCTTGAACTCCAAAGATCTGCCTGCCACTGCCTCCCAAGTGCTAGGATTAAAGGCATGCACCACCACGCCCGGCAATATTTTTTTTCTTTTTAAAAATATACTCATCTCATTATCCCGAATGACTAGCAGGTCCAGCATAGGCGCCACTAAAATACTTGTCCTGAGTTCGCTCTTCCATTTTCTTTTGACACCTGTGGCTTAGGAGTGACTTCCTCATCTGGGTTCATACCTCACCCTGATGTGGTTCATCAAATCATCTCCTCCAAGACTGTTTCTCTAACCTAATCTGTCACCTCAATCAACACCTTTCCTTCAGCTTATCTACTTGATTTTATTTCTAGTTGAGGGTGCTAGTTAAAGCTGCCCATTATACTTTGTATGTCTTGCATATAAATTTTTTTTGGTCTTTTTGAGACAGGGTCTCCCTATGTCCCCAGCTGGCCTAGAACTCACTATGTAGATTAGGTTGGCCTTGAACTCAGAGATCTGCCTACTTCTACCTCCCAAGTGCTGGGATTAAAGGCATGTGCCACCATGTCTGGCTGTTGAATATAATTTTTTTATTAAACAGCCCCAGACTTCCTTTAATATAGTAAGAAATATTTTTGCTACTGAACTCAAAGGGCCAATGTTAAGAGAGGGCAATGGATGAATCTAAAACTGTACTCTGAGGAGGTAAGAAGGGCCTCTAAGTAATTGCTATTTAGTGAGCTTACTCAAAAATGTCTCTCAGGATCTATGTATGCCCACATCAATTTACCAGGAAAAATAACTCACTTTCAGTGTTTTCCCCTAAGCTGCCTTCCGTCCCTTAACTTTGACTCTGGATTTATTTCTTGAAGACCCCAGTCTCTAGTCTCTGGTCTGGCAGTAGGAGGACTTAAGGACGTCTTGGCGTGTTTGTGAGTTGTGTTTATTCAAACAGACTCATTTGCCTATAATTACTGAGCTCATTTCTTCTGGATTGGCTATATCATCTTGTTAAAGCACCTGTCAGGTGGGGAAGGTACAACCTGTGACGGGTGAGGCAATGCTCATGTCCCCAAGAGGACACTAGGAAGAATTAGCAGAATCAGCAACTCCAGGCTTTCCAGCACTTGAGAGGGACATGGAGAGAGTTTTCAGAGCCCGTGTCCGAGCCTGAGTGAGTGTAGGGCATCCCCAGATGCTGCTGCTAACTAGTTCTATGACTACTCAACCTCCTTGAGCCTCAGTGTGCTCCAGTCTTTGCCTCAGAGGGTTGCCATGGTGACAAGACCCTGCTGCCCCCAGCATTCCACACAGTGCCTGTCATACAGAAGGTGTTCCAGACTAGAAAGCATTTCCGTTCATTACCTCCAGGAGCTGGAAACATGTTGAGGGTCTGGATAGGAAAACAGTTCCTTAGCACACTGGCTGACTTGGATGCTGCAGAGGGCCTGCGGTATCTTTTCATTCTGCCCCTTGCACACTTGAGTCAGATTTCCTGCTTGTCAGTCTAGCTGAATGCTCTTTGGTGACTGTGTAACATCTCTGAGATTTGGGCTTTCTCATGAATAAAATGCACCTCGTAATTGTATGAGATTCCTGGGGCTATTGGGAAGATTTTGTGAAAATGCACAACACGGAGCAGCAGTGCTCGGCCCAACCCTTTGTGGGGTTGAAGAAATCGAAGTCATAGGCTGAGACTTTAAGTTCTTTGTTAGGTAACCCCAACTTTGTACCTGGCAGGTAGTGGGAGATCACTATACAAGCATTCTTCAAGTGCCTGTTATTGGGGTTCCCTTAGCCCCACCCCATGTATCCCAGGCTTGCCTCAAACTCGCTATGTAACTGAAGTTGACCTTCAACTTGTGATCCTCCTGCCTCTACTTCTCTAGTGCTGGAATTATGGACATGTGCCACCATATCCAGTTTATGGGGTGTTGGGATCGAGCCCAGGTCTGTGTGCATGCTAGGAAGCACTGTGCCAACTGAACTACGTCCCCAGTGCCAGACCTCTTGCTATTTTTGAGATCTCTTGTTCTTTTTTGTTTTGTGGTGCTGAGGACTGAACCCAGGGCCTAGTGCATGCCAGGCAGACAGTCTACCACTGGGCTAAATACCCAGTCTTGAACAACTTAAACTGAGTTAAAGCAAATGATAAGAATACCACAATTACTATATTATGTAATGTATAAATAAATGTCTTGTCATGTGTATGAGTCCATGCTAACACCAGAAGCAGCATGTGCATTGAGATACATTCCTATTAGAAGGAACTCAGCCATTGTCATTGTGCATAATGACTTTTGATGTGCTATGGGCAGGCAATAATGGGGCCTTATTGCCATGATCATTTTGCCGTTTTTTTTCTTACATCATCTTTATGACTTGCTATTTTTTAAAAGATCTTATTTATTTTTATTTTATGTGCAAGAGTGTTTTGCCTATGTGCATATAAGCACGCCACATGTATGCCTAGTGACTGCAGAGGCCAGAAGAGGGCACTGAGTTCCTTGGAACTGGAGTTAGGGTGGGTGTTAGATGCCATGTGGGTCCTAGGAATCAAGCCTGGTTCCTCTGGATGAGAAATAAGTGCTCATAACTGCTGAGCAATCTCTCCAGCCCTAGGACATTGCTATTGTTCATTCCTAAGTGCTCTGTTCTTACACACACACACACACACACACACACACACACAAACACACAGAGGCCTACAAATGCATACTCACAGAGATCTTTGCAGTAGGTTTTCTCATTGCCTCCATTTAACCGAAGAGGACATGGGGCACAGAGAAGTTAAGTAAACACCACAGGTTTACAGTAAGCAGTGGCACAAGGATCTGAACCCAGTTGTCTGTCTGGGAAATTCTATTCCCAATCCCTGTGATAAGGTGCTGCCTTCATTTGTTTCCAGTCTACATTCTAGATACTAAGCCCTCTTCACCTTGGTTGGCCTCCGTGTCTCCAGCTCTCCTCAGCTAGCCATTTAACATGACAGTTCCTAGTGTCTGTTACTGTTCATCTCAGCCTATTATATATAAGATATGGTCTTCCAAGCAAAACAGCCTCTGTAAGTCATCAGATAGGCTGTGTCTGCTTGCTTGTTACCTGTTGACATTCCTCCTTAGAAAGAGGGTTGGGGAGGTCACTGGACTCTCACCTGAGATTCTAGCTGCCCCTCCTGAGTTTAACCCCAAACTCATTCTTTGTAAGTGAGCCTAGTAGTCTCATTGGCTCCCCAGTTGAACTTTGGTGGAATCCCACTTTCATTTGTCATTGGCACTTTATAAGAGGAGGGCAGCCGTTGTTACAGTCCTCAGGGAAGAAATTCTTGAAATACAGCCTCAGAGCGGATCATATTGGGCTCTCTTCTCACAACCCCAGAAGCCCATTCAGCATAGGAGACCACACTTTAAGGAAAACAGCATGCAGCTTTTGGTTTTCATGCTGACATGACCTAAAAGTTGGTCTTGTCAGCACAGTGGGGGGAGTCTGGGTGGGTGACTGGCATTATCGAGAAGCAGGTGACTCTCTCCACAAAGTAGCCATGTCAGAGCTCCATGTAGCTTCGAGTCATAGGACGAAATGGTGCACTATTGGAAAGACAAACGTCTCAGTTCTTCTGTAAGGAAAGGGAGTCAGGAGACAAAGAAATGGGACTTTAACCTTTTTTATTGTGATTGTAGCCTCTGGCTTCTAGCTAATGCATTTATGTGTGTGTGTGTGTGTGTGTGTGTGTGTGTGTGTGTGTATTCAAAAATTCGTGCATATTCAAAAATTTGTAGGAAATGAACTATGAACCTGACCAGTACTATATAGCTATGCCACTATTCTTTTTTAAAAATGTTTTGACTGATTTTCATTTTATGTATATGAGTGCTTTGCCTGCATGCACCAAAGTGTACCTGTGCTTGCAATGCCCGCAGAGGCCAGAAGAGGGTGTCATATCCCCTGGAACTGGAGTTATGGACAGTTGTTAGCGTCCATGTAGGTGCTGGGAACTGAGCCCAGGTCCTCTGTAAGAGTAGCCAGGGCTCTTAACCGCTCACCGAGCCGTATCTCCAGCCCCACACCGCTGTTCTTGACAAGCCGAATTTCAGCCTGGCTGTGCAGCAGCCCTTACTGAAGCATGCTGTCTGGGTCTTTGTTTCTTCCAGGGAAAAGTGGAGTTCGTGCCTCGAGTTGAACACTCTCAGCTGTGGTCTTCATGGCGTGGCCCTTCCCTGGGCCCTTTGACCATCTTGCTCCCTAAATGAACTATGCTGTCCCTGTCCCCCACTCTCTCTTTTGCTTTGCCTCCTCCCCTCAGCCTGCCAGCTCTAGCACACTTCTGACACACAGTTGAAGGTACTTCCTCTGGGGAGAACCTGAGAATTGTCCCTGGCTTCTTCAGCCTCTCAGATATGCAAGAGCTTGGAGTGCTGTTAGCAGATCTGCATCCCTGGGGCTGGCAGTGAACTCCTGCAGTGGTTATGTACAGCCAGCTTTGGAGCCCAGGGTTGGCCCATTTCTGCTGACTGAGGAATGCGCTGGCCCATCTTCACCCATATCAGGCTGCATTTCTCTTCTGAAAGGAATGTGGATGCTAGACTGAATGTTGGCGATCTGGAGTAGCAGAATGGAGGGTCCAGCACCTGTGTCTCAATTGAGAAGTCCACGACACAAATCCAAGTTAAAGTTCTTGCTCCATCTTTGCCAGTCCTAGCACATGGACAACTCCCTTATCCCTTCTGGCCTGCAGATTAGGGATATAAAGGCAGTGGTCTCTCAGGTTGGCATTGAATTATAGGAACTTAGCCTGCCCTCTGGCACGTAGCAAGCTCTCTGGCAGTGTTCATTGCTATTGTTGTTACTAATGAAATGAGTTAATCACAGGATGTGGTAAGTTCTGGAAAGGAAATCCATAGGTATCTAGACAGAGAGTAAGAGTTGGGGTGTGAAGCGGAGTCCTTTGGACAGCCTGGTCAGAAAGGGCCTCCTGGGAGCTGAGATTGAGCAGTGAGGGTGCTGCTGTGTGAAGATTTACAGTGGTATTTTCTGGAGAGAAAACTAGCAGGTGCAGGGGCCCAGAGGTAGCAAGGACCCTGCTGAGGAACAGAACACGTGACCTCATCTTGAGACAGGAAGGTAGAACTTAAGATAAGACCCAAGAGGCCCTAGAGAGCAGGGCATCCTTCTGTGCAGTAGGCTTCTGGCCTGCCTCACTCAGTGTATGGGAACTAACCCCTTAGCAGTAAAACCTAGTTCTGACTGTTAGGTAGAAGTTGAATTCATTCAATAATCTGGGGCAGTTCAGAGAGCATAGGAAGGATCAAGGAACCAGGAAGAGCACAAAAGGAAACCACTCACAGTTTTCTTAATGACACCGTGCTCCCACTGCTGGGCAGGGTAGATTCTATCATCATGCCACAAACCCTGCCGACAGAACATGGCTTCCAAGGTGCCCTCACAGCTGCCTCTTAATGATGCTCTCTGCTGCCACACAGAATGGGCTCTGCAGTGTCCTGGCTGCTTAGCCTAGCTAGTCCAAGGTGAGAGCATCTAAATGGCTGATGCTGCTTCTTGCTCTGGTACTCTGGCTGCAAGGGAGGCTGGGAAATGAGTGGGTAGTAGTTCCTCTTCTTTAATAGGATGTGGGCTCTTGTTCTGAGGCTCCCCAGGCCTTGGAAGGGAGTTCAGCTACCGGGCATTCATATTCATTCATTCTCTCTCAATCTCTCTCTCTCTCTCTCTCTCTCTCTCTCTCTCTCTCTCTCTCTCTCTCTCTCATCAAGTCTCTTGACCCCATCAGTGTGCATTTAGTGCATTGTCGTACTCTAAGAAAGTTTTCTTCATGAGCAATGATAATTTAAAAAACAGCCAGGAATTTGAAGGCAACTATTTCTCTCTAGGATGAGTGGCCAGTAGCTGTGTTTTCAAAATTCCGTTCAGTTTGTGCAGGTGTGTGGGTAACATGTTTCCCCCGTGTTTATCACGGATCTGCATTCCTGTTGGAAATGCCCTGGCTATTGTCAGCCCTTATAATTGCTTCTATTTCAGCCACGTGGCTGTATTGTCTGCAGTTCTGCAGTAGAGTTTATTGTTTATGTTTGTGGTTTCCAGGAAGCTCTGCGCGGAAATCTCTGCCTCGCTAGGAAGTCTCCCTTAAAGGAACAGTGTCCAGGGAGAGATCTGAGTGAGAGGAAGTGCTGGACTTCCAGCCAGGACACTCTCACCCCTTGGGTGGGGGCAGGATCCCTGTCCCAGCACCCCATTGCTTTGCTGTTTTCCAGTATATTGGTGATTCTTTTCTGAACTGATTTAAGGGAAAAAGGTAGCAATCTTCATTAAAAATTATTTCTCTTTTTGCTTTTGTTACATAGCTTAACTCAAATAGAAGGGAACATACGTAAAGCAAAAGAAAAAAACCCGCGCAACAACAAAGCCAACAACCTGTCACTGTTTTGCAGGCCAAGCTAGTGCTCTGGGCCACTCGAACATTGTTTCTTAATCTCTTGGTGTTTTCTTGAGGGTGTTTGGTAGAACTGGAGCATTTTAGATGGACACAGTGATTTCAGCAAAGGCAGCATTGTAACATTTAAAAACCTGAATACAGACATTCAGTAGGATGAGACAGGAAGATTACAAGTTCAAAACTGCCCTGCACTATCCAGTGAGACTCATCCAAACAGGCAAACAGAAAAGGGAAAAACAAAACTAAAAGCTTCTCTTTGAAAAGAAGTAAAGAAATGTTCACTGTGGCTCCATTTAATCTTTTATATTTTATTATGGAAAAATACAACCTATGCAAAAATAGGAAGAATATGATCTACAGTGAGTGTTCTCATCACCTTTGCTCTGCCTTCAACCACATGTTGTACTCTGCAGTCCTCTCTTCAAACCTGAGAGGGATAAAGGAATCATTGTTCTTCTGTGGTTTTGTTTGTTTGTTTTGAGACAGGGTCTCCCTATAACTGCAGCTGGCCTGGAACTCACTCTGTAGACCAGGCTGGCCTTGAACTCACAGAGATCCGCCTGCCTCTGCCTTCCGAGGGCTAGAATTAAAGGCATATGCCACCATACCTGGCTTAAATACAGTTCTTAGCTGCCATGTGGGTGCTGGGAATCCAACCCTGGTCGTCTGCAAGAGTAGTCAGTGGTGCTCTTAACGGCTGAGCCATCTCTCTAGCCCCTGTTTTTCTGTTTTATGCCTGAGAAAAGTAAGGGTCAAGGAAGTTAAGGGACTTACCAGCTCATCCAACCACTAAATGGCAGAGGCAAAAGTCATATTAATGTTCCATTCCTACTCCAGCCAGGCACTCGCTTCCAGGAACCATCCCTAAGGAGGCAGCTGAGCTAAGAGGAGAAGGGGTCCAATGAGATGGCTCAGGTGAAAAGCATGTGCTGCCAAGCCTGATAGCCGGAGTTCGAGCCCACAGGGCAGGAGAAACTGACTCTCAAAAGTTGTCTTCTGACCTCCACAGGGGTACAATGGCATGTGTGCATAAACAATAAATAAATCATAATAAATAAATGTAATAATTTCTTTTTTAATTTTATTTATTTTTTATGTATATGAATGTACTGTCTGCATGTAGGTCTGTGCACCCGTGTCGTGCAATGCCTCGGAGGTCAGAAGAGGGCATCAGATTCCCCTGGGACTGGAGTCAAAGACAGTTCTCAGCCGCCATGTGGGTGCTGGGGATCGAACCCGGGTCCTCTGCAAGAGCAGTTGGTGCTCTCAACCACTAGGCCACCTCTCCAGCCCCAAATGTAATAATTTCTAAATTGTAACTTTAAAAAAAGAGGAAAAACTCTGTAATAAAAATGATTTTTCTTTTGCTTTTGTTACATAGTTTAACTCGGAAATTCAATGTGTAGAGTTATTTTTCTGATATAAGCAAGTTACTTCTTAAAATCCTCCTATGTAAGCAGCAGAAATACCACCCCCACCTACATGTTCAAAATTTCCACTTCTAACCAGATTTGCGAGTATAATGACAAATAGTAAATCTCTTTTCTAAGTAAGGAAGTGCTCTCTGGCTGATAGGTATAAGCTGATTTTTTTTTTTTTTTTTGTCTTTTCAAGACAGGGTCTTCCTATAGCCCCAGCTGGCCTGGAACTCACTCTGGAGACCAGGCTGGCCTTGAACTCACAAAGATCCACCTGCCTCTGCCTCCTGAGTGCTAGGATTAAAGGTGCACACCACCACGCCCGGCTAAGCTTATTGTTTTTGGTAAACCATTTTTCTTCCAAAGAATTGAGCAGAGGTCAGCAACTCACAAGTTTCACTTTTAACTGGCAGTATAACAAAGACTTAACAGTCCTTGAAAAAGCTGCATGCAGGAGCCGCATGTTCTAAGATATAAATCAGACAAGCCTGCTTGCATCAGCCTCCTGTGTGCTCCATGCAGAGATGCTTCAGGCTGCTCAGGCCAGCAAGGGATACAGCCCCACAGACTGCTGTGGCTGTAACACAGCCTTCAGCACAAGATGACTTTCCTTTTCTTCACATTCACTTTGTAGAATGGTTGTCTGTGTATCTGTATTAATTACTTTGTGTTGGTGTTGCTGTGACCACAGTTTCTGACAGAAACCACTTAGGGTAGGAAAGATTTATTTTCACTCACAGTTTCAGGGGGTGCTAGTCCTTCATGGTAGAATAGCTCAGTTCATGGCAATGGGAGCATGTAATAGAGACAGTTTACATCATGGTAGGCCAGGAAGTGTAGAGAGGGGAGATGGAGGCGAGTACTCTCAAAGGCCTCGGCTCCTAGTTATCTACTTCTGCGATCTTAAGTTCTAAAGGCTCCCAGAATAGCTCTACATCCAAAATACGAGCCTGTAGGA
The DNA here is from genome assembly GCA_009823505.1 of Rhizomys pruinosus. NCBI lineage: Eukaryota > Metazoa > Chordata > Mammalia > Rodentia > Spalacidae > Rhizomys > Rhizomys pruinosus. The sequence continues at coordinate 262,627 of VZQC01004684.1, read as the reverse complement.
GATATATCAGACTCAAACCATAACAGTATCAGTTGCCAAAATAGTGTGAGCAATTTGATTATAAGAGTTAAGATTTGTTTAGAGAGGAAAAAATATAGCACAAAAGTGATTGCTTGTAGGAAATCTGGTAAGCTAAGCACTCAAGAGGCCCCTATGTCAGAGCATTGCTTAATTTTAGTTCTTAGGTTAAAAGCATAGATGAAGCCTTTCCTAATTATTAGTTCTTGGCCCTGAGCAGCCAGGTCGGTTCTTGTATCCTCTTACCAGTTTGTGATCTTGTTGAGCTGGGGTATTAAGCAAAGCTCCAAAAGAGCATCAGTATTTTCAAGTGGTCGGAATCTCTTGTGTTAAAGCTGTATCTGATTTGTTCTGTCCTGGGGTGATATCTCGACACTCCCCCCCCCCATTTGTCCACAATTCGTAGTGAAGGGTGAAGAGTAGTTGTTCAAATTTTGCTTCCAGCAGTGAGGAATAGATATGAAGACATTTGATAGAAATATCTGACCACAAGTAAATTCCTAGCCTCTACATGCTTTGACATTTTTTATTCTCACTGACTTGCCATGTGTCATGTCTCTTTGCCAGTATAACACCACCACAAAGCATTACTGTACCTCCTCTCTAACCACACCATGAAATTTTGGTTTTCCTCTATTTTACTTGAATTCAACAACAGCCTCAGAAACCTAAGATCTGTGAACTACTTTTGGGATGTCGGGATGTTGGTTAAATCAATGGGCAGTATACTTTTAAAATTTGGTCACTGCTAACATCTCACTTCTACTGAGATTGTTTTACTTCCTCCTTTCCAATTCAGTATGTATAATTACTGAAAATTTCAGGCATCAGGTGGGTATGTGGTTCAAGATTTGGAGGCTCTCATCTAACTTTTTTAGTTTTTGTGCTGTTGTGGCTTCTTAGATACAAATAAAGATTAAGAAAGCACAATACATTTCAAATGAGAAGGATCATCATAACTTGCTAAGTTTCTCTCTTTCTCCCTCTCTCCTTCTCCCACTCCCCTTTGTCAGAGTCTCACTGTGGAGGCCAGGCAGCTCTTAAACTGAGGATCCTCCTGCCTTCTTCCCAGAGTGCTGGGATTATAGGCAGGCATTACCACACCTAGTATTTGCATGTTTTTGTTCACCTATTATTACTGGGGTGTGGCTGTGGGTGTGGGTGGGGGTGTGGGTGTCTGTGGGGGTGCTTGGAGGACAACTTTCAGGAGTGGGTCCTTACCTCTCTTTTACTGTTTCTTTGTGCCTTATGCCCTCATCTGACTGGCTCATAAGCTTCTGGCCATTTTTTTTGTCTTTTTGAGACAAGGGTCCCCCTCTAGCCCCAGCTGTTCTGGAACTCCATATATAGACCAGGCTGGACTTGAACTCACAGAGATCCCCTGCTTCTGCCTCCCAGTGCTGGGATTAAAGGTGTGTACCACCATACCCGGCTCCCTGGCCTATTCTCTTATGTCCACCTCCCGTCTCTCAGCAGAAGTGCTAGGACTGCAGAGCAGCACTGCATCTGGCCTCTTTACCATGGGTTCTGGGGTTGAACTCAGGCTTGTGTGGCAAAGCCTTTTCACCTACTTAGCCATCTCTCAGGCCCACTTGCTCACTTTGAGTAAAAAAGGAACTGTATTGAAATCTAACAGTTTTATTTTTTATGCAAACAAAATTCTTCCAATCCCAATGAATATGTTGCTTACAGTATCTTTGGTGAGGGAACTGCTTGGAACTTTCCATCAGAAGATGCTGTCAACTTTGTAGAACAGCAGCTCTGGCCCCTATGATGCCAGGAAGTGTTGGCGGCAGCTTAGCTACTTCTCATTCTGGCTCCTAGTCTCCTTAGAGTTCACCAAGAAGTCTAGTTATTTATCCAGGTCTGAGACATGGGTGCCAGTGTGCTCACTGACCTGCCTTGAAGGTAGTTTCCCACATAGAAATAAATGAATCAGGGGTTGGAGAGATGGCTAAGCAGTTAAGAGCACCAACCGCTCTTGCAGAGGACCCGGGTTCAATTCCCAGCACCCACATAGCGGCTAAGAACAGTCATTAACTCCAGTTCCAGGGGAATCCGACCTTCTTCTGACCTCCGTGGCATTGCATGACACAGGTGCAGCAACCTACATGCAGACAGTACACTCATACACATAAAAAATAAATAAGCCAGGTGTGGTGGCACACGCCTTTAATCCTAGCACTCGGGAGACAGAGGCAGGCGGATCTTTGTGAGTTCAAGACCAGCCTGGTCTACAGAGCAAATTCCAGGACAGCTGGGGCTACAGGGAGACCCTGTCTCGAAAAGACCAAAATAAATATAAATAAATAAATAAATATTTTTTAAAAGAAATAAATGAATCAGCAGCACACACATAAAAATTAATATCAAACCCTGAGAACTTACACCCCCACAATTTCATAGTTTTTAAAATATTTCTCTTTAATCCGTAGGCTTTACCTTGAATGACTGTGAAGGTAGGACTTTAAAATAAGGCTTTTTTTTTTTTGGTCTTTTCAAGACAGGGTCTCCCTGTAGCCCCAGCTGTCCTGGAACTCAATCTGTAGACCAGGCTGGCCTTGAACTCACAAAGATCCACCTGCCTCTGCCTCCTGAGTGCTAGGATTAAAGGCGTGCGCCATCACGCCCGGCTAAAATAAGGCTTTTCTAAGAGACAAGTAAATGGTTCCACTGTGGGTGATCCTTGTCTTTTCCCTTGTTTTTGGTCCAACATGCTAGATTCCTGAATACAGCAAAGCAGCTGTACTGTCTGCATGCAGGTCGGTGCACCTGTGTCATGCAATGCTGCGGAGGTCAGAAGAGGGCGTTGGATTCCCCTGGAACTGGAGTTAAAGACGTTTCTTAGCCACCATGTGGGTGCTGGGAATTGAACCCAGGTCCTCTGAAAGAGCACTCAGTGCTCTTAACCGCTGAGCCATCTCTCCAGCTCGCAAAGCAGCTTTCTAGATGGCTCTCTCGGGTGATGTTGGGGAGTGCGGAATGAGGATTGCAGGAGTTCCACACCCAGCCCACCTGGTTTCCCTCCCCCCTGACCTCCCACCATCTAGGACATGTGCTGAATATAGGCTCACATGACCTTTTTGAGTCTGTTAGTCAAAATTGCAAAGTAGTATCATAGTAAATTAAGATCTCTTTTGACATGGTTGCATTTCAAACAAAAATATGTGATAAGGGCTTATGTTAAAACATCAAAAATCTGTAGTCACAATGTATGGTCTCAGTAATTATGAGTTTATGATGCATTAATATCCGTGTACAAGTGTACTCTCATCATGACTTAAGTGCCTAACATTGGCAGAGGTGAGAGGCGATGTTTCAAGTCTATCTTTCATGTTTGTGCAACACCCACTGGCAGGGACTGAGCAAGCCATGCCATGATGTTCTCTAGTGAGATACTGAAAGCATTATGACATGGAAAGATGCCCTGGGTGTAAAGTGAAAAATACATGTGTTCAACAATGTTATTGTCCCATTTTTAGAAGAGAAGAAGAATAGAATAAAAGGTTGTACAGTCAGCAGCTCCAGGTATCTTTGGACACCAGGAACTCTCTGGAAGAATCACCACTGTTCATGGCAAACTAATGGCCTTTGATTGAGATCCAGCCAGTGCTGAGTTCAATGGCCTATAAACTGTCTTCTATAGTAATGAAGAGTTGCCAGCACTTAAAATTTTGAATATTAAATAGTTTTATGTATATGAGTGTTTTGCCTGCATGCATATAAGTGCACCCATAATTGTAGTGCCCATGGAAGCCAGAAAAGTGTGTCAGATTCCATGGAACGGGAATTGAGGATGGTTGTTAGCTGCCATGTGCATGCTGGGAACCAAACATGGGTCTTCTGCAAGAGCAGCCACTGCTCTTAACCTCTGAGCCAGCTCTTCAGTCTCCTGGGATTTAGGCTTTTCTTTTTCTTTTTTTTTTTTTCTTTCTTTTTTGTTTTCTTGAGATAGGGTCTTACTATGTAGCCCTGATTGGCCTGGAACCTGCTGTGTAGACCAGGCTGGTCTCCCAAGTCACAAGAGATCTAACTCCTAAGTGCAGGGATCAAAGATGTGTGCCACTGCACCCAGTTTTAGGTTTTTCTTAAGAAAATTGGACTGTCTTAGTAGCTCCTTAGGGCCCCCTCTAAGAAAAAACTCACGAAGGCAAACTTTCTTGGTACTGCCCAGTAACCACAGACCTTTGTACTCAGGCATTTTAACCCCTACCCCAACCCCAACCCCCATCCTGAAGTCATTGTGACTCCCAGTCTATATCTCGCTTTAATCCATTGCTTCTGGCAAAGGGAATTGTGGGAGAGCCTTGGAATAATGCTTTTTTTTTTTACCTTTCTGCTTTTCTGTATGGTTTGACTGTATTACAGCAACATACTACTTTTGAAATTCAAAAACATATTTGAATGCTTGTTAGCATCTCAGATGCTAAGAGAAAACTCTTGTATGGTTTGACTGTATTACAGCAACATACTACTTTTGAAATTTAAAAACATATTTGAATGCTTGTTAGCATCTCAGATGCTAAGAGAAAACTCTTGTTCCTTTATGAGCTCACATTCTACAGCTCAAAATGAAGTTGACCGCTGCAAGTCAGGAGCTTCTTATTGGCCTTCTCCTCCTGAGGTGCCAGACTGGAGTTCGAACTTCTCTAGTCAGGGCGGGGAACCCGGGAACAGCAGCAGAGGAAATGGCTATGCCCTGGCCTTTCCTTCCTGTCTGAAGGCTGTGCTGCTGCCCCTGCCAGGTCTTCTGCAGACTCCCTCCCTCCCTCCTTCCCTGCCATGTGCATGCTGGGAACCAAACATGGGTCCTCTGCAAGAGCAGCCATTGCTTTTAACCTCTGCGCCAGCTCTTCAGTCTCCTGAAATTTATGCTTTTCTTTTTTTTTTTCTTTCTTTTTGGTTTTCTTGAGATAGGGTCTCACTGTGTAGCCCTGATTGGCCTGGAACTTGCTGTGTAGACCAGGCTGGTCTCCCAACACTCAAGAGATCTGCCCACCCTCCTTCCCTCCCTCCTTCCCTCCCTCATCCACAGCTACCTGTCCTAGAGCCCACTTAGGTTTACCTGATAACATGAAGTGTTGCAGCCCCCTGCTTTCAGTTCTTCTTTCCTGTTCTGTCAGCAGCCAGAGGGCAAGTTGAGTCATTCTAGGATTAGTTGATGTAAATGGTCTATCCCTCCCTTGAAATGAGCCAAACTGTAGCATGCTCTGGTCAGCTCACACTTCCTTTGACAGTCCCCAGGATAAGGCAGGCCTTGGCCATTGCGGTTCTTGAAAGTGACTTTTCTCAGATATTCCAGGAGAGGAAGGGTTGGGCTTAGAGAGTGATCCAGGGGTTCCCAGGGGACTAAGCATTCTTCAATAGCTGAGTTGCTGCCCAAGAAGGCTAATCTCAGTTGTTGAGGGGCCTATGCAAATGTGTGGTTCTTCCTGTGTGAGTCTGAAACAAGACACCTTCTCATTGGGGCATCAGACTCAGGGAAACAGACTCCCAAGGACCGTCTCACACCCACCTTTTGGGGGACACACATTACTGAACACTTCCTGGGTGCCATCCCCAAGGTGACCCAGGCTAGAGCTCTTTAAAAGGCTTTCACTTCCTTCTTTCTCCAAGCAGGAGTGACACTCATCTTCCTTAATTAAGAGCCAAGAGTGTCAGAACAGCATCTGGGTGTGCCCAAGTGTGTGCATTACTTTCTAAGCACCTTGGAGTTCTGCATCTCTCTGCTTTGGACCTTGCCAGTCTTTCTGCCCAGAGCACCCTTCCTAGATGCCCCTGTGTCCCTCGCTCTGACATTTTGTCTTAAACTTTGTGCCCATGAAAAAAAAATGCATTTATTAGGTTCATTAATTCTTGACTTCTTCTGCAGTGTGTGTGCGTGTGGTATGTGTGTGTGTGGTGTGGTGTGGTGTGTGTGTATGTGTCTGGGTCTATGTGTGTTATTCTTTTTAAAAATTCCCTAAAGGGGAGAACTCTTTCCCCTCTCTCTAAGTAGTAAGTTTCCTGTGTGTGTCCCTGTGTCTATGTGTCTATGTGTATATGTGTAAATGGGCAAGCCTTTTTCATGAGCCTGAAGGATGGAATCTCCTTTGGTTATATCCGAAGCTTGTCCAAATGAACTTGCTGGGCCCCCTGATCTTACTCCAGGATGAAGCAGATGAGAGTTTGTAAAAGAATTTGTGCATTTGTAAGATTTCAGGAGACCCTGGTTACAGTTTTGCAGGTAACATTGCAATTAAGATTTTTGAAAAAAAAAAAGTTCTCCCCTTTAAGAGAACTTTAAAAAAGAGTAACTGAAAACTACACTGGAATGCGGTCCCTTGAGCTCATGACCCAGGGGACCATATGGGGGGGTGCTCATTTAAGTGTTCTTTGTTCAGACCTTGTGGGTCACACTGTAAGCTTGTAGGCTTCACACAAGGGGGTCTAGATTTTGTGAAAAGCAGGGACTGGGTATTCATCCTGATGAGACCCCTTTAATTCATAAAATGAGAAATTTCAGCCCTGAATTTACTTCCATAAAATCCACAAGGAAAGCAGAAAGACCCTTGTGATCCTTGACAAAAACCAAAAGAGAGGTTTCCAGAAGCATCTCTTTTGAAAGGGCTCTGGAGGGAAGATTCTGATTTGCCTAGGTCAAAAGAAAGAAACGGATGGGTGTGTAGTTGCTTTTAAATCGGGACTCAGTGTGTGCTTGGTATCCTGGGCAGGGCGTGAAGTTCAGAGGGGCCATTGATTTCTCTTTGCACACCCAGCGCTGTCTTGCTACATCCCTCATAGGGCGCCTCCTTGTCTTTATATCAGTATCACTCCAGTGTTTGGGGCTGCAGAGCTCCAGCTGGGAGGCACACATCCCTGAGGACTGCAGGGACACCCAGCGTGGCTTTTGTGGCTTTAGGTGGGGACCCAGTGAGCAGTCCATGCTGCTTACAGGCTGGAGATTGTTGTGTCTTTGAAGCAGAGTGCTCTAAAAGAGCAGCTGTAGCAGGCAAGGAAACCACCGGAGGTGGAGAGCTCTGGGCTGGTGCTCTCAGCTCCTGACACTTGTAACTGATGGCCCCTGTCACTTCCTGTCATGCAATTCAAGTGGCGGGGAGGAGTTCCTTCAGGGAAACCATGCTCAGCACAGCGCAGAGAGTGCGCAGGGCTCCGCTGCAGCTAGTGGCCAGGGAGTCTGCCAGGGAGTCCGCGTGAATGAGGTCGGGGCGCCCCATGGTGTGGTGCTGCTTCTTTATTCGTGCGCAGGTAAGTTCCCTGCTGCTCCTGAGCTGGAGCAGGGTGATCTCAACTCATCCAGTCCTATATTGGGTGCCAGGACCTGAGGTGTAAGAGGGTGCAGCATCCAAGATCCTAAGAAGTAAACTGTTTAAAAAAAAAAAAAAAAAAAGCTGGTCAGTAGACACAGGTTCCTGCCTCTTTTTAGTTTGAATCAGGAAAAAACTGGCTGGAGTGGTGGTTTGGACTGCAGTATGTTGTGCATGCTTGGGGTGGTGGCCCAGGTTGCACCCATCACTATCAGCACCTCCTCTACCAACTGTGATTGGAGGAGAGCAAGGAGAGGGGCATGGTCACCCTCTGTTCTGTGATGCCAGCATTCTTCTGCTTTTTACAAAAGACCCACTTTCATTAATGGGAAGAAAAGGAGAGAGAAGGATGCATCTGCCCAGTCTGCTGATGCTCTGTAGCACACAGTGAACTTCTAAGGTCACCTTTTCTTTGGAAGTTCATTACCTTTAAAGCACCTCTTTTGTAGGTGTCCCTAAGGTGGCGTTGGTGTTTAGAATGTGTTTCTCATGGGACAGATGAAGCCATTGGAGACTCCAAGTTCTCCCTCAGCGCGCTGACAGGAGTGTCTGGAAATGTTTTGTTTCTGGGTTTGCAGAATTGTTAAGATTCCCGAAGCTCACTCTTGTCCTTTTTTTCTCTTTTGGGGGGTTACGTGTTAAAGTTTTAGAGAAGCTGAAACTACCTTTTAAAGGAAATACCAATTGGATCTAGCCTTATCAGACTTATGTTCTGAGACTGGCTTTTTGTAATCACGATTACAGGCCACCATTTTTCCAATTATTTTATTGTGGTAAAATTCGCATAACACTGTTTTCCATCACCACCATTTAAAAATATCTAGTTCACAGACACTTAAAACATTCACAGTGCTATGCCACCATCACCACCATCCATCTCCAGAACTCATTATAGAACCAAAACTGCCGGTTAAACAGTAACTCCCATCCCCCATCCCCCCGTAGAGGGTTCCTACCACTCTTTGCAGACTCTACAATTTGTGTGATTCTTTGTGTGTGTGTGTGTGTGTGTGTGTGTGTGTGTGTGTGCACGTGCGCACGCGCTCACACATGGGGGCAGAGGTCAGCAGTCAGCACACGTGTCTTCCTCAGTCACTCTCCCATCTTATTGTTTTTAAACTTTTAAATATTACTTATTAGTGTGTGCACACACACATGATACATGTGTATAGTGTATGTGTATGGTGTGGTGTGTGTGTGTAGGTGTAGGCTAGAGGTCAACATTGGGTATCTTCAATTCCTTTCCACCTTATTAATTTTAAAGACTTATTGCCCGTATATGTATGATATGTGCGGGGGCTCATGTGCCATGGCAGGCACGTGGAGGTCAGAAGACAGCCTTGTGGAGTTGGTTCTCTCCTACCTCTATGTGGGTTCTGAAGACTGAACTAAGGTCATCAGGTTTGTGTGGAAAGCATCTTTATCCTCTGATATATCTCACCAGCCTTCCAACTTATCTTTTTTTTTCACATAAATTATCTTTTTATTTTATTTTATTTTATTTATCTTTGTATGTGTATGAATGTACTGTCTGCATGTAGGTTTGTGCACCCATGTCATGCAATGCCGCGGAGGTCAGAAGAGGGTCTTGGATTCCCCTGCAACTGGAGTTCTCCTGGAATTGGAGTTACAGACGGTTCTCAGCTGCCATGTGGGTGCTGGGGTTCGAACCTGGGTCCTCTGCAAAAGCGGTCGGTGCTCTTAACTGCTAGGCCATCCCTCCAGCCCCCCAACTTATCTTTTTTAAAAAAAGAATTTATTATTTTATTTTATGAATATATTGCCTGAATGTGTGTACAAGTGCACCTCTGTTGTGCAATGCCCATGGAGGTTAGAAGAGGGCATCAGATTCCCCTGAAACTGGAGTTGCAGATGGTTGTTAGCTGCCATGTGGGACCTGGCAATCAAACCCAGGTCCTCTGTAAGAGCAGACAGTGTTCTTAACTGCTGAACCATCTCTCCAACCCCCAATGTATCTTTCTAAAAGAATTTTTTAATTTATTTTCGTATGTGTATGAATGTACTGTCTGCATGTAGGTTTGTGCACCCATGTCATGCAATGCCGCGGAGGTCAGAAGAGGGTGTCGGATTCCCCTGGAACTGGAGTTACAGATGGTTCTCAGCCGCCATGTGGGTGCTGGGGATCGAACCCAGGTCCTCTGCAAGAGCAGTCAGCTCTCTTAACTGCTAGGCCATCTCTCCAGCCCCCCTCCCCTCAGTGTATCTTTTTGGAGACGTAGTCTGAACCTGGAGCTGGCTAATTTGTCTAGACTAGCTGGCCAACTAACCCCAGAGCCTCCTGTCTCTACCTCCCGAGCTCTGGGATTACAGGCACCTGTGCCACTGCCCAGCCTTTACAGAGATGTTAAGGATCCAAGTTCAGGCCTGAGTATTTGCACAGCAGGTGATTTACCAACCAAACCATCTCCCCAGCCCTGTCTCTATGATTTTGATGGTTCTAAGTATTTCACACAAGTCAAATCAAATAGGATTTCTTTTTGTAAGTGGCTTATATAAGAGTACCTTATTGGGCTGGAGAGATGGCCTAGTGGTTGAGAGCGCCGACCGCTCTTGCAGAGGACCCGGGTTCGATCCCCAGCACCCACATGGCGGCTGAGAACTGTCTGAAACTCCAATTCCAGGAGAACTCCAGTTCCAGGGGAATCCGAGACCCTCTTCTGACCTCTGCGGCACTGCACGACACGGGTGCACAAATTTGCATGCAGACAGTACATTCATACACATACAGAAATAAATAAAATTAAAAAAAAAAAAAGAGTACCTTATTATACTTACCTGGCAGGATAGATACCATGATCACGAAGGTGGTTTTCCCAGAGCGAGGCTCATCATTGCACTCCAGATGTGCTGACCCCTGTGATTTCCCCAAATGTGGGAAACTTGACTGCATAATTTGTGATAGTGGGGGACTGTGTTCACGCTCTCCCCTGAAAAAAAAAAGAGTACCTTATTATAATGTCCCAAGGTTCATCCATGGTATAACATGCATTAGAATTTTCTGTTTTGTGTATATAATACATTTTGCTTCCAGTTGTGAACAATACTGTCATGAGCATGGATGTGCAATCATCTCTTTGAGACCCTACTTTCATTTTCTTTGGGTCTGTGGCCAGAAGTGGAATAGTCATGATTGTGAATGTTCGAGGCGCTATCATAGCATACTGCTTTCCACACGGCTGGACCATTCCCCACCCTACCTGAAGCACAAAAAGTGCCAGTTTCTCTATATCCTCACCAACACTTGTTCTTTTCTGCTTTTCTTTTGTTCTGTTTCGTTTTTGCATTTCTCTGACAGTGAAGTTGTTTTTTTTTTTTTTTGTCTTTTTTCGACAGGGTCTCCCTGTAGTCCCAGCTGTCCTGGAACTCACTCTGTAGACCAGGCTGGCCGGAACTCACAAAGATCCGCCTGCCTCTGCTAGGATTAAAGGCGTGCGCCACCACGCCCGGCTGAAGTTGATGTTTTTATGGGCATCAATGGCCTTTGTTGTTGGGTTTTTTTTTTTTTTTGGGGGGGGTCTCTTTTTGAGACAGGGTCTCCCTGTAGTTCTGGCTGTCCTAGAACTCACTCTGTAGACCAGGCTGGCCTTGAACTCAGAGATCCGTGTGCCTCTGCCTCCCAAGTGCTATTAAAGGCGTGCGCCACCACGCCCAGCATTTATTTATTTCTGTATGTGTATAAATGAACTGTCTGCATGCAAGTTTGTGCACCCGTGTCGTGCAATGCCGTGGAGGTCAGAAGAGGGTGTCGGACTCCCCTGGAACTGGAGTTCTCCTGGAATTGGAGTTTCAGACAGTTCTTGTCCACCATGTGGGTGCTGGGGATCGAACCCGGGTCCTCTGCAAGAGCGGTCGGCACTATTATCCGCTAGGCCATCTCTCCAGCCCATCGATGGCCTTTGTATGCATATGTATGTCTCCTGCAGAGAAACATCTACTTGCGTCCTTTGTCCATTTTTTGAACCTCGTTGTTTGAATTTGGTCAATGAGTTTTCAGAATTCTCTGTATATTCTGGATATTTATCCCTTATTAGATATATGATAGACAGATATTTTCTCCCATTTCTTGTTTCCTTTTTATCTTGCTGATATTGTACAGGCATAAGTTGTACTCCTGTCATGTGACTTGAATGATTTACTCTGTCCCCTAACTCACTATTGCAGCTGTTTACTTATTTGAAGAATAATTTTGGAGACTTTGAGACACGGAAAATGACAGTTAAAATTATTTGCTACAGGTGAGCGATGTTGAGGAAATGGTGACAGTAGAGAGTGCAATAAGTCATGTATATTAAACACTTACCATGTTACTAAGCACTTACATTAGCTTATGAAGTTACACAGCACTGTCGGGATTGGCTGTTATTGTTTCCATTATGCAAGTGGTAAAACTGAGGTTTGCAAAGGTTAATTTTCCCAAGGTCATCCTAGCTGGTGAGTGCAGAATGGATACAGAAATGACATCCTTGGCCGTTAGGTATCATGTGATGACTGTAATGCTGGGACCCACATAGCACCTGCAGGACCACTTTGCTCTCTCACCTTGCTCACCTTTCCATTTTGGTGGTTTGCTGTGGTTCACTTAGCACAGAGCATTCATGACAAGTCACTTTCTCCCAGGCCGTTTCTCCACCTATCTAATGCCATTGTCTCCAAACTCACTTTAGCTCTAATGTGAGTCTGAGGCCTGCAGACATCTTACACAAAAGTTAAAACTAGTTTTTACATCTGTCCTCTTTCAAAGTCTGGTAAGTCAATGACTTGTTTTGTTTTGCTGGTCTTTTTGAGACAGGCTCTCCCTTTAGTCCCATCTACCCTGGAGCTTGCTATGTAGACCAGGCTGGCCACTACGCCTGGCTCAATGAGTATTTTTTTTTTTAATTTTTTTTTTAATTTATTTCTGTATGTTATGAATGTACTGTCTGCATGCAGGTCTGTGTACCCGTGTCGTGCAATGCCGTGGAGGTCAGAAGAGGGTCTCGGATTCCCCTGGAACTGGAGTTCTCCTGGAATTGGAGTTTCAGACGGTTCTCAGCCGCCATGTGGGTGCTGGGGATCGAACCCGGGTCCTCTGTAAGAGCGGTCGGCGCTCTTAACCGCTAGGCTATCTCTCCAGCCCTCAATGAGTATTTTTAAGCACATACAAGGATATCTACTTGAATTCAAAACAGAACTGGCTGGCCAGCTACTGAGTTTTATTCTGCTCTTGGCAATATTATAGAGTAAATTTTGATTTCTTACCTCTGACAGTCTCCAAAGAGAGGATCTGGAGAAACTGAGGATGGATATGGTAGGGAGAAGAGGGGTCGGGAAACCCTTGAAAGAACTCATAAATTCATATTCTTAGATCTGACCAAAGTAGTTCTGTGTCTGTGGAGAGCCAGAGGATATGAAGGACTGTGGACGTGGACTTCAGAGTCAGACAGGTTTGAGTCCCAATCCAAGGCATGTTTACAGGCCTCTCTGAATCTATTTCTCTTTTGTAAAATGAAAATGATGATGCCTACCTCATTGGGTTGTCCTGAGGAATACCTGAAATAAGCCCATGACATCCCAGCAGGATCAGCCTTAGCACATGTAATCCAGATCCCAGGTTAACTCTAGACTATTAGAACTCGTAGGTGGCTTCTAGAGAAACGATATTTCACGTGATCAGCTTTTTAGCCTGAAGGCGACACACCCTTGGGAGTTCGAGGCCTTGGTAGCAAGAGGGATCCAAAGTGGCCCAGCTTGATTTTTGTGGAGAGAGTGAGGCACCATCATCTATGCAAGGACTCCATTTAAAGCCTGTCTTCCAGCCTGCCCAGGACTGGGCGTGGAAGCCATAGGGGAGGGAAGTGGATTTAAGGCAGTTTCTGAGAAAACCTCTCCTGATAGAACACTCATTTGTGTGACTCACGGGGACAAATTCAGGGTGGTGACCACCACTGTCTGCTGGGACAGAAACAATGGGTGGCTCTAGGAACTAAATATAGATAGCGCGGATGCCATTTAGGGAAACGGGCTCCCCGTGCTCACAGGGTGGGCGGCTCTCTTGGGAAGAGAGCAGGAAGGTGGCTCTGGGTTCCACCCGGTGCTCTGTCCATCCTGCCTCCTGAACCTTCACCCACGGTCTGGCTCCTCGAATCCCAGATGTGCGGCTCAGCACCTGCCCAGCTCATCCCCCATCTCTCCCCTGTCATCTTCTCTGCCTGTCTTGCTGGCGTTAACCCTTTCTTCTCTTGCCACGGGCGTCACCTGTCACCCCCTGCCTTAGCCCCAGTGTTCTCTCTTGCTGAGCGCAGGGGTGGAAGGCAGGAGTTTGGGGTTAAGTTCAGGTTCTGCAGTTAACCTTGGTTGATGCTAAATTTCCTGAGCCTGGCTTTTCTAAGCAGTAGAGACATAGCTGTATAGAACCCAGATCCTGAGTTCAGATCCTCACTGCTCCTTACTCTGTGACATCGTGCAAGTTCCTTATCTCTCTGGGCTCAGTTACCTCACCTGCAGAATGGGGACACTGATGGAACCTCCCTCATGAGTTAGGCAAGGTTGATTAGCTTACAGCTGGATTCCCTTAAACCCTGATGCTTATTAATGCACACTGTGACCAATGCTTGTGATTTGCAGGAAAGACTTTATGAGTCCTATTATAAAACTCAGCTTTCAGCCGGGCATGGTGGCGCACGCTTTTAATCCTAGCACTTGGGAGGCAGAGGCAGGCAGATCTTTGTGAGTTCAAGGCCAGCCTGGTCTACAGAGTGAGTTCCAGGACAGCTGGGGCTACAGGGAGACCCTGTCTCAAAAAGACCAAAAAACAAAACAAAACAAAACAAAACACCTCAGCTTTCTTGCCCTTCATCTCCCAAGCTGAAGACATGGTGACAGAAACATGGGCCATGTCTCCTGACTGGACTGTCACCATGGGGTGAGGTCCTAGGGTGGAGCCCTGTTTCCTCTTTGTTTGGCCTCCCGTTTTCACTGTCTCTTTGTCTTTGCCCAGAGCTGTGCTGAGCTGGGGGTCGGTGTGTGGAAGCTCTTCCAAGCCCAGGCCACAAGTAGAGACGGAACGGAGCAGGGAGGACCTGGTCTCTGCATTGGAGCCATTCTTCCAGGGCACATTTTTTTCTGGTGGATTGTTTTCACAGCCACCAGGAAATCAGTGTCTGCTTGGGGTCAGCGATACCACTGCTTCCTGCCTGTGGTTGCCCAGGTGGGAAGTAAGTGCCCTGGCTTGTTATGGGCTGATTCTCTGCCCACAGGATCCTTGTGGCCTCTCTCCTTTCCTCAGTCAGCCTCCTGGATGTGGTTCAGGAAGGCAGGGTGGAAAAAGAGATTCTAGTAATCTGTTTTATTTCGTGGCAGTGGTTAAGTGCAGCCATTCCTATGTAAAAGGAACACTAGTGAAGTCCACATCTCCGAGGGGCACTGTGCTCTGTGGCACAGTGTTGCCTTGTGGTAACACAGTACATGCTACCTGTGTAATTCTGTATTTTCCTGTCAGCCACATTAAAAGGTGTAAAAAAAATGAGTGAGATTAGTTTTCTCTCTCTCTCTCTCTCTCTTTTTTTTTTTTTTTTTTTTTTTCGAGACAGGGTCTCCATGTAGCCCCAGCTGTCCTGGAACTTGCTCTGTAGACCAGGCTGGATTTGAACTCACAAAGATCCACCTGCCTCTGCCTCCCAAGTGCTAAGATTAAAGGTGTGCGCCACCACGCCCGGCCGAGATTAGTTTTCATAATATTTTTAACTCAGCCAACAGGATCCAAATATTAACATTTCACTATGTAATTGCTATAAAAATTATTAACTATTTTACTTTTGTTACACTAAGACATGCAGATATACTTAGAGTACAGTTCTATTGAGGCCAGCTACATTTCAGCGTCCAGTAACTATATGTAGTTCACAATGGCCAGTGGCCATTTGTAGCAGTAGCCACAGGTGACATTGAGCACTTGAAAGTGGCTAGTGCATCTTAGAAGCTGACCTTTACATTTTTTCTTCATTTTTAAAATCATATTAATACAGTACTTATTTGTCTTCTCTCTGTCAAACCCTGAGCCAACCACTTTCCCCAGACTTTCTGGGGAGGTACAGGAAAGGAACGTACAGGGCAGAGGAGGCATGGGAGAAAAAGCTGTGGGATGTGGAGCCAGCTGTTTCACATGGTGAAGAGGATGAGAAGGCCACCATTAGGCAAAGGAGCCTCACTGCCTCTGAGAGGGCAAAGCCCAGAATTGTGTAGAAGAGCTGTTGCTTCAGAGATGGGTTCCTGGCATAAGCAATGATGAGGCTCCCAAACACAGTCCCAATCCCAGCCCCAGAACCTGCCACCCCAAATGTGGCAGCCCCAGCCCTGGTGAACTTGACTGCTTTGTTGAGGTCCCTCAAAATGGTGGTGATTTGGAAGCCGCAGCTAGGAATGAGTGAGGTCAGGGGACGTGGGACTGCCCGGCTGCTGAGGCTCAAATCTGCCAGTGTTTCTGGTCTGTTCAACACCACTGCAGATAGAGGTCAACCCAGTAGCTGAGATGTGCTCCTGACCAAGGAGTGGGTGGAGACGAACTTGGCACAGGCATACATTTTCAGGGGTGAGGGGAAGGCCGGAGAGCTGCTCCCAGGGCAGAGAAGACAGAGCTTTTTTTCTTTATTTTTAAGAATTAAGATATAGCGGGGCATGGTGGCACATACCTTTAATCCCAGCACTCTGGAGGCAGAGGCAAGCGGATCTCTGTGAGTTCAAGGCCAGCCTGGTCTACATAGTGAGTCCCAGGCCAGCTGGGACTTAAAGGGAGACCCTGTCTCCAAAAGACACACACACAAAAAAAAAGATATAAATTTGAACAGATACTGTGCCTCCTGGCTACCGTCTTGGATAGCACAGCTTGTGAGAGTGGACCTTCTTAGAAAAATGTGGATTTAAACCTGACCAAGGTATCAGTTCTCACTTCAAGATGGAGAACTCTCTTGGGTGAAAGACCCTTCCACACATGGCCAGTGGGAATATAAATTATAGTCGATTTTCCTAGGACAGTCTGGCAGTGTTTATCACCCAGCCTTACACCCCTGGCTATGACTGCTCCACACTCTCGTGCAGGTGGACAGATTTATATAAAACATTTGCTGCAGCAAGGATCAGCGTAGTGAGGACTTGGAACAGTGAGTACATTTGAAAAAGTCTGCTTTGCAACTACAGTAAAAAATGAAGCTGATTTTTATTGATTCATTGATTTGATGCCTTTCTGAGAGACAGCGTAGCTCAGGGCATCAGGTGTGGCCACCATTTGGGCAAAGTGCTTATTTGCTTATCTATATCTAAGGACACTCGGGAAGAACACAGAAGGAGCTTCCTTCTCAGTGGAAGCTGGGAGCAGCCCTGCCGGCTCTGGACCCCCTCCAGCTTTGAGTGAGAGCCCCTGCCCCTCCACCTTCATGTGCTCAGAGTAATTTTGACAGTCTAGCATCTCATTTAACCCCTCCCCTTGACCATAAGATGCAGACTCTGAATTGTAGGCAACTCAAGGAAAGTCTTTTCCTTAAGGAAATCTCCCCCCCACCCCCACTCTGTGTGTGTGTGTGTGTGTGTGTGTGTGTGTAAGTGTAAAGAAGTGGGTTTTTGGCTGAGGAAGGAGTGAAAAACTGGGACACGACTCTTTCTTTTAGACAGAAGCTTCCCCATCAGCTGGGCATGTGGTGTTGCTATGATTCGGTGCATCTAGGCCCTTGTCCCAGGAGAAACCATGCCTTGTTTAGTTGTGTGATGTGTGATATGGGCTGGGGTTTGGGGTGAGGCAACCTGTGGTATTGAAGCTCCTGGTAAATATGAAATACCTTTCCTCAGTTGTCCAGGTGCCCTCCCCTTGGTCAGGGGTCACTGTGGGACTTCCCACCAGCCTGCGACCTGGATGACTGTGGGTGGTCCTAGAGTCAAAGTCTTGTGCTCCATTTAACGTTCTGTCCTAGTTATCTTGAAACAGTCATTTTTGGAGCAGACGGTCCATGCTTCCCTTTGCTCTGCTTCCTGTAGGTTACATAGCCAGTCTTGCTGAAGCATCTTTGTGTCTCCACTTGCACATGTCGAGCAGCAGCGTCTTCAGCCCCCATGCGCACGTTTGCGGCGCCGTAGAGCAAGGGGACGCGCTGCCTCTCTTCCATTCCAGCTCCTCCACTGCGAACGAATTTCCCTCTTGTGGACTATTCAGTAACTGTGAACAAGTATATGCCTGCACACACACACACACACACACACACACACACGTGTGTGCAAGCGTGCATAAAAACCCTGCTGGTAGAGAGGCTTATAATCTGCAATTTTGAATCACATGAAGAACCTCAAACTCTTCTTAGGACTGTTTGCCAATGTCCGCTTTCTCATGAACCCCCACCCCATCCAGCAGTGTCCTTGGCCACATGAACATGTGTCACGTTAGAAATGCTAGGGGTCCTCTGTCCAACTCCCTGAACTTACAGATAACAAAACCCACCCACAGAGGGAACTCTGACTACCTAATGTTGCATGGCTGGGCCAAGGGGCTTGTAAAAGAGATCACAACCCAGGCAGTAACTGTTTGGTAATTGTTCTATTTTACAATTAGATTAGGTAAGAAAAAGATGATATCAATTATGACCTGGAAAAAGTAATAGTTCTGATAAAAATTAATAAAACAGACCAGAACATGATGTGTGTTACAATAAAGCTAGAGAAAGCTCTGGATAGAAGTTTTAGAAAATTACCCAAGTTAAACTGTCTCTCTTCATAGAAGCATTTCGTCTCTGCAGTCAAGGTGTCTAGATGCTTACAAGGAAGAAGGTCTTTAACTTTCTCATCTGGATGTTTCTCATTACCAAAATATCCGTTAGAATAAAGTGTGGGCGGGACTGGAGAGATGGCCTAGCGGTTAAGAGCACCGACGCTCTTACAGAGGACCCAGGTTCGATCCCCAGCACCCACATGGCGGCTAAGAACCGTCTGTAACTCCAATTCCAGGAGAACTCCAGTTCCAGGGGAATCCGAGACCCTCTTCTGACCTCCGCGGCATTGCACGACACGGGTACACAGACCTGCATGCAGACAGTACATTCATACACATACAAAGATAAATAATAATAATAAAAAAATTAAAAAAAAAAAAAAAAGAATAAAGTGTGGGCACCACTTGATTCTGACAGAACCTAACATAAATTGGAGAGCCAGGACATAAATTTTCAACAACAAAGAACCGAGCATGTCCTACCAAGCCAGCCAGGAAGCAGAGGACACAGGCCTGGCTTCCCACTGGCTCTGCAGAGCTAACCTCACTCTCCTCCTCCCAAAGGGAAAGGAAGAAGGTTGAGTCAAGATAAAGTATCTGACCTCAAAGCAAGCATGGCTGATGCCTTGGGTCCCCCAAGCACTCCCATTTCCTGTGGCTAAAGTTAGGCCTATTAGATAGGAATTTCATTTTTAATCCATGA
The DNA here is from genome assembly GCA_009823505.1 of Rhizomys pruinosus. Lineage (NCBI taxonomy): Eukaryota > Metazoa > Chordata > Mammalia > Rodentia > Spalacidae > Rhizomys > Rhizomys pruinosus. The sequence goes on along the minus strand of VZQC01004684.1, from coordinate 243,852 downwards.
CTGAGCAGATGGGGTTATGGACCTCTTCAGAAAGGACAGGAAAGGAAGGAGGCCCTGTTTGGCCATCCCAGAGGTGAGGGTTAGAGGGAGTTGTCCTTTCAGTACTTGTCATGAGCAGTGAGTGAGGTGGATGGGACAGTTACTCAGTCACTTGGGGTGAGAGTTCATTAAAAAAGGTAGCTGCTGCCAGGAAAGTGCTTCCTAAACCTGACTCCTTTGTGAGTCACCTTTGTTACCCCTTAACATTGAGAAAGATTTAATGGATTTCTATAAAACAACACAGGGTTTCCCTTTGTTATTTGTCTGAAATGTACAGTTTATATTACCAAGATAAACAAAACTCCAGTATGCTTGCCATAAATAAGATGTGACCATTAAGATAAATGAATATGCGCAAAAAGTGTGATCAGATTCTACCTAGATGCTCTGTCCTGAGCCTTTTTGTGCTCAGAAGAGAGATTAAGGTTGGTAAACATTTAGAGAGGTGTTAAAAGTGTAGTAACTTCAATTCGAGTCTTTCTCCTGGATGGAATTCAGGATGGCAATGGATTGAAGACACAGTAACTTTTATTATGTGAGCTGAGGCTGGGCAAAGGGTTACAGTTCTAAAATGTCAGGAAACATTAGAGGTCATCTGATCCAACCCCCTAAATTTACAGTCAGTGAAACATGGACTGTGCCACTCGCATGCCTTCTGCAGGGTCCTAGTGGGAACGTGATTCCTTACACCTGAAAAGATAACGGAAGGATTTTTGGACCAAAACTCGAAGCTCACAAGAGGCTGACAGTTTATCCTTAAAGATCTTTCTCTCAGTCAGTATGGAAGAAAGAGCTGTAAGGAAAAGTAACTAATAATCAACGCCCTCCTCATCGGAACAATGGGTCCAGCCTTGGACCTTGTAGTGCTAACACTCTGGCTGGCGGGAGAATCAGAAGCACCCTGGGCTTTGCCTAGGCAGAGGCCCTACTCCCAGCCCCTGTGCCTCCTATCCGGCCAGAGTGCCCTCAACAAGGGAGCCAGCAGTCTTCTGAGTGGTGATGACTCACTGGAGATCGATGTTCTTAGTGACCATCTGCAGAGAAGCAATCCGAACAATAGCCGGACAGCCCATTAGCCAGGCGCTATCTGGAAAGCTGAGCTGTGATTACAGAGGCATTATTCTTCTGCAGCTGCTGCCAAAAGTGGGAAAGGGGCTCACCATGGCCACCATCTACAGGGAGGAAGGCAAGGGGCCCCCAAACACCAGGGACATGTGGGTCTTCAGACCATCATTTCCTCAGTGCCCTTATTGTGTTCTGGCAAGTTTTGAGTAAAAAGTCGAAAATTGAGGCTACTGGTTTCAGAGAACAGAGGTGTCGGGTGCTGTACTTTCTAATCCTGGATCTTCACTTCGAAGTCTACCCCAATCCCTTTTATCCTCAAGTATGAAACCAAGGCCTAGATTGTGCACAATCAAAGTGTATTTATCCAGCATCTAATCCATTCTCCAGGAAATGAATGTTTTACTAAGACTAGAATTCATTTTTTATAGAGAACTTCTCTGGAAGTAAACTCATTTGCCCACAAAATGCCAAATATAGATAGAACTGGAGGAAAGTTATTTTTAGGAAAACTAAATGCCAAGGATACCATTTTTATTTGGGGGGGACCAAAGTGCTCCTAAATTTCGATGATGGAACCCCAAGATGAGAAGTCAGGGAGATGGATTAGTGGCTAAAAGTGCTTGCCACACAAGCCCCCAAATCCAAATTGATCCCTGAAACCCAAGTGAAAAGCCATGTGTGCACATCTCTAATCCCAGCACTCCTCCAGTGAGATGTGAGGTGGAGACAGAACAGTCATCCAGGAGCTCATGGGCTAGCCTGGAGTATGCAGCACACCAATATAAATAAGAGAGACCTTGCCTCAAAAACAAGGTAGAAAAGAGAACCATGTCCCCCAAAGTTGCCTCCAGCCTCCACGTGTGTACAATGGCATGTGCACATCTGTACTCTCACACACAGATACACACAAAGCAAATAATTTATAAAAGCAAACACAGGTGCTTGCTTTGGCAGCACATAAACTAAAATTGGAATGATACAGAGAAGATTAGCATGGCACCTATGCAAGGATGACATGCAAATTCTTGAAATGTTCCATATTTTTTAAAATAAAAAATAAAAATAAAAGCAAACACAGGGTCGGGCGTGGTGGCGCACGCCTTTAATCCTAGCACTCAGGAGGCAGAGGCAGGTGGATCTTTGTGAGTTCAAGGCCAGCCTGGTCTACAAAGGGAGTTCCAGGACAGTTGGGACTAAAGGGAGACCCTGTCTCAAAATCCCCCCCCCCCCAAAAAAAGAAAAAAGCCAGGATAAACAAGAGATTCGGGTAAATGAATTTCACTATATAATTCATTCATTTAACAAACACTTCATTGAGCAATGTGTACTGCTGATGCATTGGTTAAATGCTTTCAGGAGCAGCATAGTCAAGTCTAACCAGATGATCTGTGTATATCACAGACTGGGACCCTCCCTTAGAATCCTCTGCACCCCAAGCATCAAGACACTGGAAAATGTCTGTGCCAACTCCAGTCCATCCAGCACAGGGTGAAGGTTGTGCCAGTGGCTCTAATCCTGTGCTCTGGCTTGTAGAAATCTGAAGTGTAAGGAAGGATGGTTCAATACTATCTGCTATAGAAGTGTAAGGATGGTTCAGTGGTACCTGCTATAGAAGCAGCTGGGTCTGGTAAGAATCTTTTCCTTTGTACAGATATTCACAGAGTAATCCTACTCAAGTCATTTAAATCCTTTAAACCTGATTTTCCTTGTGTCTAATAGGATTGTATAAAATGCATGTAAAGCACCTAGAATGCAATAGATTCTAGTTTGAAACAGTATAGCCCAGGTTGGTCTGGAATTGGCCACATGTCCCCAGCTGCTCCCTTCATAAGTGGTAGGACTGTAACCCAGCTAGCTTAGAGCTCCCCATGTAGACAAGGCTGGCCTTGATCTCACAGAGATCTGCCTGCCTGTCTCCTGAGTGCTGGGATTAAAGGCATGTGCCACCATGCCCACCTGGGTTCTTTTTTTTTTTTTTAATTTTATTTATTTCTGTATGTGTATGAATGTACTGTCTGCATGCAAGTTTGTGCACCCGTGTCGTGCAATGCCGCGGAGGTCAGAAGAGGGTCTCAGATTCCCCTGGAGCTGGAGTTCTCCTGGAATTGGAGTTTCAGACGGTTCTTGGCCGCCATGTGGGTGCTGGGGATCGAACCCAGGTCCTCTGCAAGAGCAGTCGGTGCTCTTAACCGCTAGGCCATCTCTCCAGCCCCCCCCCCCTTTTTTTTTTAAGACAGGTCTCATGTATCACAGCATGCCTTCAGACTTGCTGTGTAGCTGAAGCTGGGCTTGAATGCCTATGCACCACTGTGCCTGGTTTCTGCAGTGCTGGGGGTGAACTCAGGGCCTTGCACATGCTAGGCAAGCGTTCTGCCTACTGAGATCTATCCCTAGCTGCATGGTGGGTTCTTCATAGATAGACATCTCAGTAAAGGGAAGGAAGGAAAGTGTGGCAATTAATCTTGATTGTTGACTTCATGGGACTTAGAATCATGATTGGAAACAAATCTCTGGGGATATCTGAGGGATTTTCTACATTAGGTTAACTGGGATAGGAAGATCTATCCTAAATGTGGGCTGGCACTGTTACATGTGTTAGGCTCCCAGGCTGGATTAAAAGGAGAAACTGGGCTGGAGAGATGGTTCAGTGGTTAAGAGCACTGGCTGCTCTTGCAGAGGACCTGGGTTTGATTCCCAGCACTCACATGGTGGCTAACAACCATTTGCTACTCCAGTTCCAGGGGCTCTGACGCCCTCTTCTGACCTCTGCAGGCATTTCGAGACACAGGTGCGCTTACACACATGCAGGCAATACTCTTCATACACATTAAACAAAAATAATAAAAATATTAAAAAGGAGCCAGGCGTGGTGGCACACGCCTTTAATCCTAGCACTTGGGAGGCAGAGGCAGGTAGATCTTTGTGAATTCAAGGCCAGCCTGGTCTACAGAGTGAGTTCCACGACAGCTGGGGCTACAGGGAGACCCTGTCTCGAAAAGACAAAAAAAAAAAAATATTAAAAAGGAGAAACTGAGCTGAGCATCAGTATTCATTGACGTTAGGATCCTGAGTTTGAATGCAGTGTGATCATGTGCGCACGCTCCTGCAGACATGCCTTCCCTGCCACGATATGAGCACGAGCCAGCCCCTCCTTCCTAGAGTCATTTTTTGTCAAGTGTTTTGTCCCAGCAACAAAAAAAGTAATAAAGAGGGGGAGGAAAGAACTATGTAAGTGGCCAGAATATTCCATAAAGTAACCAACTTAGGTTGTGAGTTCCAGCGTGGGAGACAACACCAAATGCTTCTGCAAGGTCTCCTATTGGCTTTTTGTGTCTCAGTGTCAGTGATCAAACCTGGGGCCTCATGCTCTATCACGGAGCCACACCCCAGCCCCAAACTTTTTATTTATCTCTGTCCTGAGCTCTAGGAAAGCTTGGCAAACATTGCCCATCCCTCCAACATTCTTCTTTACTTTGTGGGGTCCATTGCCCTAAGGAGTCAAGATTCCAGACATCAGTGTTGGAAAGAGGCCTTATGTCCCTGTTGCTAAAGACTGTCTGTTGGCAGTTGGGGAGTGCTTATGAACCCACAACATGCCAGTAGCTCAAGGGGATCATTTTCAGAGAGGAGAAACAGACCTGAGAATTCTTGTCTACTTGTCTACTCTGCTATCATAGTACGAGGGCATTCACGTTTGGACCTGAATGATGTTGTGATGTGTGGTCAGTGGCAGTTGGTTTTCTTTCACCCTGTGTGTCCCAGGGATGGAACTCAGGTTCTCAGGCTGGGTGACAAGTGAGCCATCTCAGTGAAGAGTTTTAATAGGAAATTGTTAGTGGGTTTTTTTTTTAAAAAAGGGGGGAGTGCTAGGAGTGCAATGTAGAGTGCTTGCCTGACAGGTGTGCATGCTTGTGCATGTGTACACACACGTATGCACACACCCACCTATGTAGGCACACAGGGCCCCAGGTTCAAGTGTGAATATTGCCACAAAAAAAGAAGCAGATAGACAAACAGGGCCAGGGAAGTTCCAGTGATAACTGAGTTATAAATTAAGAGTTGTGATTAATCTAATCCCAGGCACCTGAGCACCAGTAAAACAAGCATAAAATAATTACAGTAATTTAGAAGGTCTGGGAAGAAGTGCTGGCTAACTCAATTTTTTTGTTCTTGTCACAGCTCATTGTTGAAAATCTTAGCAGATACAAACCCTGTCGCCTGCCTACACCTGTGCCTGGATGGGTTTCTCTGGGATAGTCTTTTGGGGAGTGTTCCACACTTTGAGTACTTCCTCCATGAGCTTCGCTCTGGTACCTTCACTTGCTGTTGTTGTCAGCACTGATAACAGTTAATGTCTGATCGTTTACCCAGTACCAGACATGGTGCTGAGTCCTGTACCCACAGAGATCTCACAAGCACTTTACCAAGGAGATGCTGTTAGTATCCCCATTTTATAGATGAGGAAACAGGCTCAGAGAGGTGGGATGATACTTAAGGCTCCATGACAGGTAAATGACACAGCTATAGTTGGAGATGTCTGAGCACACAGTCACATACTGTGTTAGTTAGAACATTTGGGCCAGTAGCTCAGAGAACACCATGAATTCTAATTTTTCTGCCATGTGAGCATCAGGTGGAATAGTCTAGAAAAAAAAGGATCAGGGTTGGTTCCAGTATGCTGGAAAAGGGACAGCATCTTAAAAATACGCTAGGCCCTGGAGAGATGGCCTAGCAGTTAAGAGCGCCGACAGCTCTTACAGAGCACCCGGGTTCGATCCCCAGCACCCACATGACGGCCGAGAACCGTCTGAAACTCCAGTTCCAGGAGAACTCCAGTTCCAGGGGAATCCGGCACCCTCTTCTGACCTCCGCGGCATTGCACGACACGGGTGCACAAACTTGCATGCAGACAGTACATTGATACACATACAGAAATATATAAAAAAATGCCAGGCGTGGTGGCGCACGCCTTTAATCCTAGCACTTGGGAGGCAGAGGCATGCAGATCTCTGTGAGTTTGAGGCCAGCCTGGTCTACAGAATGAGTTCCAGGACAGCCAGAGCTACAGGGAGACCCTGTCTCAAAAAAAAAAATACAGGGGACAGAAAAAAATAGTCCCGTGTGAAATGGAGTAAGTCTTTCCTTGTTGCTGTTCACCAGTGGAGAGAGAAAAATTGCTTGGGTCATTTTTCTGTTCAAAAAGTCAAGTTCCAGCTCAGGGCAAGCACAGGAACACAAAATCCTTTTACTAATCTCTCCTGAACAAAGGTGTAGATGAAAGGCACAGCATGAAAGCCTTTGAACTCATCAAAGCCTCCTAAGTCACCAAAGCTGTTTGCCAGTGAGGAGATAAATCAGAAAGGCTCAAGATCTGGTTTAAATTGAATAATTGCAAACAACTAATCAGTACCCATTTGCTGTCAAGTCAGGAGCTCTGCCCTCTCCATCAGCAGGTTTTAGGTGCTCTGGACATCTGGATATTTAATAGAAAGTCAATGATTAGATAACAGGGCTGTTCTGATGCTAATCAATTTAATCTCTGCCATTTAAAGGGAAACCAGACTTCCATTTGCCTCTGAGACTGGAGTAGGGAGAACCCAGTGTGGATGCAACTGAAGGTATCCAAGGAGGCCTCTGGGGACAACCCAATGAGGCCTGGGCAGTTAGGAGAGTCAGACTGCATCCTAGGATTCTTACGTACCTTACCCCAGGCTTTTCCATCTACCCCGCTTTCAGCATCAGATTGCAGCAATTACCCCCAGAGTGACAGTGATGGGAATAATAGCAACCACGATAATCACCAGTTACCATTTTTCAACTCTTACCATTAAACCGAGCTGCTTCTGAATATTTTGTTGTCTTTAATTCTTGAGATAACCCTGTAATGGAGAAACTGAAGCTCATAGTCATTAATATATCCCCCACACCTAAAACTGCCTGGAAAAGTAGTGCATAGTCAGTAAATACTGGTTGAGTAAATGACAGGGTGAAGTCATGTGACCAGCAGCTTCTCTCCTGCTTAGTTTTCAGCAACTTGACAAAAACTAGAGTCACCTGGGAAGAGGGAACCTCGATTAGGGAATTTTCTCTATTGGATTGGCCTGTGCCCATGGCTGTGAGGCATTTTCTTAATGGCTAATTGATGTAGGAGGAGTGCCACCCACAGTGGGCAGTGCTATCCTGGAGCAGGTGGGCCTGGGCTACAGAGCAGGTAGGCCTGGGCTACATGAGAACAAGCCAGGGAAAAAGAGGCAATAAGTAACAGCGTTCCTCCATAGTTTCTGCTTCAGTTCTTACCTCCAAGTTCCTGCCTCCGTGATGGCCTGGAGAGTGTAAGATGAAATAAACCCTTTCCTCCCCTGGTTGTTTGCTTATGAGGTTTATCACAGCATCAGAGAGAGCAGAGTGAGACAGCATCCCACTCAGAAATGAATACTGCCTCGTGTACTTAAACTAGGGGAAGGGGAAGCTAGTAGACTCCTAGTAGAATGGGAGCTGAGCCAGGTGAGGAAAACATACTCAGGCTTGGGCCAGGATAGGCTCTTCTGAGATTCTACCAGCTGAAGACTGGACCAGTGCTCTTTACAAACAACCTTCGCAAGAACAACAGAAGAAAAAGTTTGTTTATGAACCATTTACCAAAAGAAATTAGATGTCTGCCTTCGGCCATTTGAAGGCAGCCAAGCCTAAAAGGAGATGGCCCTGGAATAGCCCGAGGGATAGCAGCCCATTATGACAGCAATCCAGAGGTGAAGGCTGACAGTAGAGGCTGTGGATGACAGTGAAAGTCACAAGTGTCAGGCCTATCTCACTGGATCCCTCCAGGTTTACGCACATGGCCGTGACATCTCACTGCTGAATATGCACAGGGTCCTGCTGCGTGGCACGTTCACAAAAGGGCCTTGTGTTTTTGAAGAATAGGAGGGTTTTTCAGCACTCAACAGCCTTGGAGTATCTTTTTGGACTCTGTCACCTGTAGCTCTAAGGAACCAGATGCTACCCCCAGGTCCATTGTCCCCACAGCCTCCTCTGTCACTGCCTTTCCTGTCCACCCCCAGGTAGGCAGACAAGTTAATCTGATCCTTATGGTTGGAGTCAGCTCATTTCCTTCTACTCTTTGGTAGAAGGTTCGGAAGAACAGAGACCTCATCTTCCTCTTCCTCAGAGCCCCAGTATGGGGAGCATCGTGGTTCCAGTGCCCCTTTCCTTGAATGCATTTGAGCTTCCTTCTTGAAAGAGGCATCGAGCTTGGACCAATGTCTGAACTGCTGTGGTTACCTTTAACATATCTATAGATTTTAAGGAAAACCAGTGCCCCCACTGGTAAGGGAAAATGCTCTTTTTTGTTTGAAGAGCAAGAACTTAAAATTGAGTTGGCAGCTTTTAAGTCTCCAGGGAAATTTGAGGTTGAAGAATTTCAGCCTTCAGTGACCTTGGCTTTTGAGGTTTTGATTTAATTTTGGCAGCCAGGTAGTTAGCAGAAAGGAAGGGGGTGTCACCTCAAGAACACTGGCCTCCCTTATTCCTTTTCTTGGGTTTTTTTTTTTTGAATCACCCATTTGGAAATTATTCACCCAGCACAGGGCTGGGGGAGGGGCCACAAAGTTATGGGCTGAAACGGGAGAGAAAACTACCACAATTATTAGACTCCCCCAAGGGCCTTCCTCAGGCTTGAAAGGGAAGTGGATAGTATATTCGCTTCAGTAAACTTGACAGGAATTACAGGGTGGGACTTTGGCTGCTCACATTGGCTGGAAACTCAGCAGAACAAGTGTGTAAATGCATTGTGCATGCACCACAGCCTTCCTGCCTGGACTCCCTCCCCACCCCCCACCTGACCTGTCTGTGGCTTGTAATGTACAGGGGAAGTAAAATGGCTGTGGACCCCGTAGGAAGCAGTGACAGTGCATACAACTAGAAAGGACTGTGAAATGGCTTCATGGACAGCGAGGTGGTGTCTCCAAGGCCAGTACCCTGGAACATAGCCATAAAAGGTCTCCTCAGTCCTCTTGCTCCACATCTCACACCTACTCTGCAGGCCACATGTGCAGTCCCAGATTTGGGTGCAGAACGACAGGAGAGATGGCGACTGCATACCTTGGGCTCAGGCAGACCTGGGGTAGATCCAGGCTCTGCTACTTGCTGATGATAAAACCTTGGGTGAGTCTGTCCTTCTCGGAGCTTCTGTTTCTATCTCGTAGAACAGAGAACATTCCAGTTCCCAAGTATCTCATGATGTGGTTGTAAAGATCATATGTGATCCTGCAGATATGGCTGTCTGAGAGATGTGTGGCGGATGTGCAATAAGATAATGCCATCCTTGCTACCAGTCTGATGAAACCATTACTGATGTCATGCCTCTGCTTTCTGAGTTCTTACAGGTATCTCTGTGGCTTACTTCTGGTTGGTGAGGTCTCCCGTGAACTGTTCTGTAGATCACTGGCATGGCTTCCTAATATTTGAGAAATCCCAGGTTCTGGTTGGGCCTATAGTGCCTTTGTGTGGCTGCTGCACTGCGGTCGACTGAGCTGGATGGTTGCCCAGTTTGGTTTTTTTTTTTTTTTTTTTTTTTATCTCTCTACCTAGTGAAGAGATTAAGTTCTTCAAAAGGTACAGGACTCAGGGCATCAATCAAACAAACAGTGCTTTGAGAGAAGCTGGCCATGCACTAGGCACTGTACCAGGCTCTAGGATTGTGACCACATCCTGCCTTCACTGGGCTCAGATCTCATGAAAAGATGGTATCTGGAACTCCAGTTTCTTCATGCTCCCCCCAAGATCCCATGTGTGGGACTGCAGCATCTCAAGGCAAGAGAAGCTAAACTCCAGGAGGGCATGGATTCCTCTAAGCAGCCAGATCTCCCCGCAGCTGTTTCCCACACCCTCGCCCAGCACACGCTGCTGGTTGGTTGCACATCTACCTCAGTACAGTGCTCCAGGCAGAGGGGACCACCAGGCATTCCAGGTGGCAAGCAAGACATGAATTTTTGCCACATATGCTATAAACAAAAATATTTGAAGGGTTTTGTCTGAGGAATTGTAATCCTAAACTTTGTGTATCATACTATAGCTACATAACTTCTGGCTAATTGCTGATCTCAGTTTATTGAACTATTATTCCTTGGCACACCTGCCTCAAAAAGTAACCATCTCGGCTATAAGTGATGGTGCACACCTGTCGCCCTGCCTGTTTGGATTGGGTGGGAAGATTGCTTGAGGCCTGGAATCGAGACGAGCCTAGGCAACATAGTTAGACTTTGTAAGACACATGAGCACACACACACACACACACACACACACACACACACGCCATATAAGCCAATAAATTGGTTTCTCTAACATCTTGGCACTGATCGGTAAGGACTGGCCTCTGTACATATAAAGCATCTCAGACACAAGTGTGCGTGAAATGCCTGTCAGCAGCATCTTCAGTGTCCTGCCACTCTCCCCTGCCCCGGGATTCTGTGTGTGGAGTATCTGACCTCTGAATGTTCACATCATCCAAGAATAGGTGATCCTGTATCACTGAGTGTTTGTCTTGGGGGTGGGGGGCTCCTGGTCTCAGCATCTCTGATCGTTCCTTATCCTGCAGCCCACACCACTTGTGGGAAAGCTTAGGGGACCTGTGACTCCACTGCTCTGGAGAACCATCTACATTTTGGGGATGTTAAATATCTAGGTGGCTGGCTTTGTAGAAAGAATCCCTGGTCAATTCCTCATCTTCATCTGGCACTTTCATTCATGATATTAAAGTGCCCACTCTTCTGGGAAGAACCATCACTGTGCTTCCAGAATCTTCCAGTCCACATTTTGAGCACTTACTGTATACCAGTGCTCCACTTGGCTACAAGACGCATTGCTGTAAGGGCTGGAGATGTCGCTCTGTGGTAAAGCACTTGCTTATTATGCATAAGGCCCTGGGTTTGAAGCTCAGTACCACAAGGAAATAAAAAATATATGTATTCCCCTCTCTTTGAGGTTGATGTCACCACCACCCTGACACCCCAACCTTGGAGTTAAGAAAGAGTGGTTCAGAGGAGTGAAGTGGCTTTCTCTAAAATACATGGATCTAAGATGTGCACATTGTATTTGCTGTGTCTCTGTTGTATGAACGTGTGTTCTTAACCATGGGAGTTGCTGACCCATGCATTCCTGGAAGCACACACAGAGCTTGGCACTTAGTAGAGATTTGTTCAGCCAGCCTTTGTTGAAGTGATTGTGGACATTTCTGGTTGCTGTCCAATCTCTGCCGGAAGGTAGTGGACTGCTTTGGATGGTACACACTTCTGATGTCTCCACATGGTCCCATACCTTCATGCTTCTCAGTGCCTCTGCATTTTTGGTAGTTTTCTTTCAAGTCACATTGGTGCACTTAGCAAGTTACAAGTTTGAGAAGGACCCAAGAAACACTTGCCTGGTTGGCTGTTCTGGGAGTGCAAAAGAGAGATATATCTTTGATGTTCTTTCTTGTGATTTATAGATAGAATTTCTTTTAAGCATCTAATTTTGTAAACTGCTGTGGTTGTAATTATATAATTTCAAATATCTGTGGTTTAATTATGATTTTTCTGAGCCTCTGTGTGTGTGTGTGTGTGTGTTTTGCTGGGGGATCAAATCCAGGGTTTTACCCATGCTAGGCAAGTATTTTACCATTATCCCCAGTTTTTTTTTTAAAGTTCAGTATAAATATTTTTTTTATTTTATCTATTTTGTATGTGTATGAATGTACTGTCTGCATGTAGGTCTGTGCACCCGTGTCATGCAATGCCTCAGAGGTCAGAAGAGGGTCTCGGATTCCCCTGGAACTGGAGTTAAAGATGGTTCTCAGCCACCATGTGGGTGCTGGGGATCGAACCTGGGTCCTCTGCAAGAGCAGTCGGAGCTCTTAACCACTAGGCTGTCTCTCCAGCCCCCCATTATCCCCAGTTTTTATGGATACTCAGTGAGAAGTTTTGAAGATGATGTCTAATGTTCCTTCTGGCATTGTGGTTTGGTGATCATATATGAGACCCTGTAAGGTTTAGACCAGATACTCCAAAGGGAATTAAACTTTCTTTCTACTCTAATCTGTTCTTCCAAGTCAATCAGAAGTAGACCATACTATCTAAATTTCTAAATGTTATATTGAAGCATTTAGGAGGATAAAAAAGAAATATAAAAGAGACTATAGCAGCATAAATGAGAATAATAATGCAAGCTTATTGCCTCAGAGCATAACAGTTCCCCCTATTTCCTAGACTAGCTCTTTTATAACTTTGGATACAGCTTGGGCCAGCATGGTGGAAGTGGTAAGGATTGTGTGTACTATTTAGTTACTTGTTTTCTTTTCTAAATCAAAGTATCAATCCTGTTTACATTTGAACTTTGTTTCTCATTTGTCTTGCAGCGGAAACGGAAGCAGAGCACTCAAGATGAAGATGCGGTCAGCCTGTGCAGTCTTGACATAAGTGTAAGTTCAGTCTCTGCTGCCTCCCATCCTGCCCCTGCCCACCATGAGGGCATCACTCTTCTCTGAGTATTACTTGTTACTGTGCCGTGTTTAAGGTGGGCTTCCACCACCTGACCGTGGAGTTGTGACCTGCAAGAAACTTTAAAAATCTTTTCTTCATTTTACTGAAGCATTGTATCGCCCACTTGAACTTCTAAGCCAACTTGTTTATTGCCTCTGGCTTTTGTCTCATAGAATGAATTATAAATGTAGGCATCTGGGTAGAATCTAGATAAATCCCACCATACCATTTGAGATTCCGGTTCAAGAAGATGGAGCAGGTATTTTTCCCTTTTGGTGGGGAGGAGTGGGGTTAGTGGCTTGGCATACTTCCATCAGGTGAAAGCCCCAAAGGCTAGAGAAGAGTCCTGTAGCATGGTAGAGAATGGCTCTGGGTTCAGCAGATCTTAGTTCAAGATTATGTGCTTACCATTCATGTGGAGTGAGTCCATGTCTGGAAGATAAAGGCAAAAAGACTTCACCTAACAATTTTTTGTATGTTTTGAATAAAACACACGAGTACCCGGTACTTACTAACCACCCAACAAACATTAGACCCGTTGTATTTTTCTTTAAAAGCACAAGTTTGCAAAAGAGGCTCAGTGACTTGGTGACTGAAGCTCGTGATGACAGAGGTGGGAAGCTTTCTTGGATTTCCCAGAAGTTTCATTTCATATGTGGGCTCCGGTCTCCTCGCTGACGCAGTTGAGAAGCCTCTCTGGGCATGCTGCTGCCGTCCTTATTCTGGCTGGAGACTAGGGTGGGAACAGAGGCCTTCTGAGGTTCTTCCTGTCCCCTGTCTCTTCCTCTTATACATTTAGAATTTACCCATCATGCACTGCACAGCCGTGTCATGTTGGGCATTGTGGTGTCTCCTACAGAGACTGTGACAGAAAGCATTCTCCCGGGGGCTGGAGAGGTGGCCTAGCGGTTAAGAGCACTGACTGCTCTTGCAGAAGACCCGGGTTCGATCCCCAGCACCCACATGGCGGCTGAGAGCCGTCTTTAACTCCAGTTCCAGGGGAATCCAACACCCTCTTCTGACCTCCTCAGCATTGCACGACACAGGTGCATAGACCTGCATGCAGACAGTACATTCATACATATAAAGAATAAAAAAAAAATTAAAAAAAAAAGAAAAAATTCTCCCATACATGAGAACGGGGCCTGGGGCCTGATGCCCTCTCTCTGCATCAGCTTCTCCATTTAGTTAGAGACTTGGTCTTCTAAAATGGTTGTTGAAATCTGAAACTTAGTGAATATAAATTATTAGGTTCTCATCCAGGGCCACTTATTCGCCATAATGAGCAATGCTCTTTGAGCTATTTTTAATCATCGCCAAGTTTCCTGATGTAACAGCCTTGGTAGAGTGAGCCTGAGCCGGCTACTAATCATGTACTTGAGGATCTTCATTTAACCATATGGTGTTTATCTGTCTATTCTAGTCTTTTGGACCATCAGATTGATGGAGTTCTGCCAGTTCACCAGGTTTCCATGGTAACAGGACAGAAAGATCATGTTCTTCTGGAGTTTTCTTTACTCATTGAATATTGTATTATTGATAGGGGAAGCCATGGAACTTGCCTCATCAACAATATTGTGTGTGTGTGTGTGTGTGTGTGTGTGTGTGTATGCATGCATGTGTGTTTGGATACTTTTAATTTTATGTAACTTTACTTGTAGAATCCAAAGCCTTTTAGGACATAGAGTCCTTAGCTATGTTTAGATAGAATGGTGCATGCCTTTAATCCCAGCACATGGGAGGCAGAGGCAGGTGGATCTCTGTAAGATTGAGGCCAGCCTGGTCTACATAGTAAGTTCCAGGCCAGTTAGAGCTACAGGGAGATTCTTTTCTCCTTCTCCTTCTCCTTCTCCTTCTCCTTCTCCTTCTCCTTCTCCTTCTCCTTCTCCTTCTCCTTCTCCTTCTCCTTCTCCTCCTTCTCCTCCTCCTCCTCCTCCTCTTCCTCCTCTTCCTCCTCTTCCTCCTCCTCTTCCTCCTCTTCCTCCTTCCTTCTCTCTCTCTGCCTCTCTCTCTGTCTCTCTCTCTCTGTCTCTCTCTGTCTCTCTCTGTCTCTCTCTCTCTCTCTCTCTCTCTCACACACACACACACACACACACACACACACACACACACACACACAGTCCTTAGCTGCCAAGCAGTCCAGTGCCCTCAATTTGCCAATGAAGCAGTAGTTCCCCCCAGGAAGTGGGAACTCAGGCAAAACTTTAGTCCAGGCATTTTTATGATCCTGCATCATGATACAATCTTCTTAACTCTGCATTGATATTTATTTCTCAGGAATGGATGTCTCCAAATGCTTTTTATCAGAGAACAGCTAAACCCTGATCAGAAAGGATTACTGGCAATTAATTACAAGTTGTAATTTGTTTCTTGTCTTGATTAGTGTCAATGGCCTTGCCTTCTTACTGAGATCACCTAGGATAACAAATGATTTCTAGATAATGATTCCCCTCCCCTGTATAACTGCAGATGTTTCCCCTTGGCATCTCATTTCATGGAAGAGAAATCTACCCCATCACCACCAATGGGGCTATCTTAGGGACGTGGCTTTTTTTTTTTTTTCTTTTCTGAATCTTGGCAAACAGATCTTCAGAAGCTGGGCTGGGTTTCCTCTGTTTATCGTCACATAGTATTACAAAGCTTGTACAAGTTAGAGTCCTGGAAGTTGTTATGGTGTCATGAAACTGCTGTGTTGCAGGTTGCACTGGCCCTTAGAGTCACATATAGGTGACAGGAAGGGTGGCAGAAGCAGGTGTGGCCAGAAACAGTTGCTTCACTTGAATGCCCCCCACATCAGTGAAGATGAATTAAGTGGTGGTGGGTGGCAGGTGGAGCCACCCATAAGAAGATGTTTTGCCATAAATGCAAGAATGTTTATCTAAAGATCTGAGCTTAGTGAATTAATTATTCTAATAAGGTAGTGGCCTTTGTGGGTTAGTTACTTTGTACTTTTGAATGGTGGTATCCTGGAGGAGGCATTGAAGCCTGGGGAAAGATGACCTATCTTCACAGAATTGCTCTCTGTTCTCCCATCTCTTTCCCTGCATTTGGTAAAAAATGGATTGGGACTGAAGAGTCTTCCCCAGTTGACAAAATAATTGGTGTCTATTTTTTTCTATCACTTGAACCAGTCCATTGCCTGAGCCCCCAGCTTCCGGGCAGAACAGAACACAAACTATTCCAGAAATGAAAAAGGAAAAAAAAAAAAAGGCAGCTTATATTTTTTTGAGAACAATTTGCAGAATAGAAAAGGCTCCTGGCATCCGCCTCCAAATCTCTTCTCACGTCAGAGGATAGAGTGGGCTGCTTGTGGGGAGATTGCTTCCCCCACAGCTCTCGACTGCTTTAAATCCTACGGGGTGAGGGACGGACTCCCAGGTGAGGAGCTGATGCCTGTCGAAGGCCTAGCAAGGCCATAAGGGGAAGAGTCAGCCATGCCCCGAACCAAGACAAGGCTTTAGCCGGAAATAAATGAGCCTGAGTTGGACTTAAAAATAGTCTCCGATGATGACAAGTCTGAAAGGTGAAAGTGAATATGTTTATTGGAGAAAATTTGGGAAAATTGAAGAGTTGAACCTGACAGACCCACCTCAAAGCTTAGTTATGTTTTGATGTACTTGTCTTCCTGTCATTATGTATGGCCCCTTGTTAATGTTTCCATTGTGAAGAGGTTCAGACAAACAGAACAGTACAAAAAGAACGTGAAGCCCTGCATAGCAACAGTGAACTAAGGAAATACTTCCTTTGCAATAAAGCCAAAGACCTTTGCAAGCCTGCTATGCCACTGAGCTCAATGTTCATTGCCAGGTCCATAAACTTGGTACGTATGTATGTGCCCAAATAGTATAGATTATTTTTTAAGCCAGCTTTAAAGTTTATATGAGCATGTACAATTTAATTTTTTGTTACATTTTTATTTTTTTGTGTGTGTATGTGTGTACATGTGCACATACATCATGACCGTGTGTGGAGGTTAAAGAACAGTTTCTGGGAGCCAGTTCTCTCTTTCCACCATGTGAGTCCTGGGGCTAAACTCAGGTCATCAGGCTTGGCAGCAAGGGGCTTGATCCTCTGAGCTACCTCACTGGCCCATACACAGTGTTTTAAATTGGGATTGTGGCACACATTAATTTATTTCTGTACTTTTCACTTACTAATTGAGAGCACGTCACTGTGTTTCACGGTATACTGCAACCACATAGTATGTTGTCAAATGAAGGCACCAGATTCATTCAACTCATCCTTTCTTGGGAATTTATGTTAAGCATAGACGTTTCCCTGTTACAAGTAATGTGCATGAACATCCAGGAATATATTTGTGTAATCTCTCTAATTAGCAGGATCAAGTTAAAGATAAGACGTGCCTGACTCACTGGGTATGGAGGGTTCTTAATCCCCTGCACAACTTTCTGTCCCCTCTGGCTGTGGGAGGTGGACACAAACTAAGCCTAGTGCTGTTGAGTATCATCTGCGGAACCTGGCAGGAAGGAGTCATTCTCAGCGTCCTCTGGCCCAGCCCTCCTCACGCTGTCACCAGTCCCTTATTAAGTCTGTGAGGTGCTAGGGCATCTGTCCTTCCTCTCCCCTTCAGAGAACCCCTTGAAGGGCCCAGGCTCCTTTTTTTGCCTGTAGCGAGACTTCTTTCTATGCTGGTGGGGTGTCCCCATGGGACCTGAGATGGGGCTGGGGCAGGATTGGAGTTGGTCCCTTCTGGCATTTTCTTTGCTGGTCTGCAGACTCCAAGCTAAGTCCTGCTGAAAGTCCTGTCAGGAATGCCTGGGGTGAATGCACTCATTCCTCGGTGCTGTTGATCCCTTGGTCATTGGGACAACACCTCTTCTGTCCCCTGTGAGATTGCTAATCAGAAGTCCATGTGGAACATGCATTTTTCCCTCTCCCAAGGAGAGACCGGAAGCACTGAACTGCAGCCTTTGGACAGGGGAGGAACATTCTTGGGGCTCACTCCTTAATGGAGGCCCTATCAGCATACATGGGGGCCTCCTCGCTGGCCTCCCTGCCACCTTCCAATCTGCCCTCCACATGCCAGCAGGTAGTCTTGTAATCTTCCCTTCAGGTCCTAGAGTCTTCGTAGAGCTTCTACAAGTGGCACCCTCTGAGTCCTGCCCACCTTCATCTTAACCACTGCCTTATGCCTGCTCCATGGATTGGCTAGCCATGCTGGTTTTCTCTCATTTCTCACACTTGTCGCACTCTAGCTTGCCTCTGGACCTTTGCACATGCTACTGTATGTCTGGATGCACTCTTTTCTCTGACTCACACCTGTACCCGTTTGTCCTTTTTATCCTGCTCCACACCAGGCCTTCCCCGGATTGCCTTGGATTCTGTCCTCTAGCCATTCTTGATTCCATCTCTCCGTCCCCATTGTCACAGACATGTGTTCCTGTCCTAGCCTTTACCCCCCAGTATTGTGATGGCTGCTTGTTTGTGACCTTCCCAGCGAGGCTCATGGCTCTTCATAGGGAAGGCTGCATTGTCACATACTCAGCAACTGGTATAGGCCTTGACCCATAGTAGATACTCAAAAATGCTGGATAAAGCCAGGCATAGACTCTTATTCATTATATGAATTACGGGAAGGAAAGGAGAGAATGACACTGGAAACTCAATGCATTATGAAAGGGAAGGCGGTGGAATTTTTTTTAAAATTTTATTTATTTTCGTATATGTATGAATGTACTGTCTGCATGCAGGTTTTTGCACCCGTGTAGTGCAGTGCCGCGGAGGTCAGAAGAGGGCGTCGAATTCCCCTGGAACTGGAGTTAAAGACGGTTTTCAGCCGCCATGTGGGTGCTGGGGATCAAACCTGGGTCCTCTGCAAGAGCAGTCGGCGCTCTTAACTGCTAGGCCATCTCTCCAGCCCCAGGAATTTTTAAAATGTAAGACAGAGGCTAAAATGAATATATTTTTCTCAGTTGTATAATGGCAGGAAATTTTTTGGAGTCATTCTCTGTTTACAAGTTTACTGATAACCCATGAAGGCTGTCAAAACAGTTTTTCATAGGGGTTTCATAAACATATCTGGGATGATCGAATGAGTGAGTGAGTGAGTGAGTCTCAGGCTGGGCTCGTCAGAAGGGCGTGTTGGAGTCCGTCTGTCCTAGTTTTACAGGTGTGTTTCCGAAGTAAACATGAATCAGAATTTCAGGGAAGGAGGACGAGACTGACTTGCTGGAGTTCTTCACATAGACTGTGGTGTCAGGGACCTGTTAGAGATGGCAAGAGCCCCCGCTACTGTGCTGCCTGTGTGATGGCCATCAGGCTATCCCACACCTTGTCACTTCACCTTCCTTTAAAAGATAAGACAAATGGGCATGCCTAAACTCGCCTGCAGTCTTAGGATGTCGCACAGCACTGGGCTTAGTCCTACCCTCCCAGTCCTGATGCCAATAGATTTATTATTGTCATAGCATGACTTTGAAAGACCAGATAGATTAAGCATTCTTGTGCTTTGTGCTTTCCAATCTCTGTGGCCATGGGTGGTTTCAAGCCCTTTCTCTGCAGATGAGGAAACTGAGCTTCCAAGATATGAGTGACGGCCTTCGAGTCATAGCTTGTAGACTGAAGCCCAGGAGTTTGTTTCCCAGTGCTTTCCCACACTACCTTAGGACAAGGAAGAAAGGAGAGGAAAGCTTTGGGCTCTGTGGCTGGAGTGCTGGATGACCGAGAGGGCGTTAGTCTGTCATTGTAGTACCCCAGCTTGGAAGTATGTAGAAGGCATGGCCATGTTTTCATTACCTGACAATTCCAGTTTCTTGTGCCACTTCATGGACACAGTGTATGTGCCGATGTAGAAAGGAGAGAGTGCTGCAGCTGGAGAGATGGCTCAGTGGTTAAGAGCACTGACTGCTCTTGCGCAGGACTCGGGTTTGATTCCCAGCACCCACATGGCAGCTAAGAACTGTCTTTAAGCCAGGCATGGTGGCGCATGCCTTTAATCCTAGCACTCGGGAGGCAGAAGCAGGCAGATCTCTGAGTTCAAAGCCAGCCTGGTCTATAGAGTGAGTTCCAGGCCAGCTGGGGCTATAGGGAGACACTGTCTCAAAAAGCAAAA
>VZQC01004684.1:184762-222480 GCA_009823505.1 Rhizomys pruinosus | reverse complement strand
AAAAAAAAAAAAAAAAAAAAAAAAAAATATATATATATATATATATATATATATATATACACTAAGAATCATAAGAGCAAATCAGTTATATTGAAATGTAGTTGAAAAGTATTTAAAAATCAAACTTATGATGATAGCCTCACATGAACTTCTTTCTGCATTATGTGATGGCTCCTGGCAGGGAGTGTAACACTGAAGCAGCATCAGTGAAAAGGTAAGAGCAAATGATCTCTTTAAAAATGTTTGGGGCTGGAGAGATGGCCTAGCGGTTAAGAGTGCTGACCGCTCTTGCAGAGGACCCAGGTTCGATCCCCAGCACCCACATGGCTGCTGCGAACCGTCTGTAACTCCAGTTCCAGGAGAACTCCAGGTCCAGGGGATTCTGAGACCCACTTCTGACCTCTGCGGCATTGCACGACACGGGTGCACAGACCTACGCAAAACCGTACATTCATACACATAAATAAATAAAATAAAAATTAAAAAATGTTTATATTTATGTGTTTGAGTGTCTGAGAGCATGTATGTAAGTGTACCACATGTGTGCAGTACCCACAGAGGCCAGAAGAGGAGTTGGATCCCCTAGAACTGGAATTATGGATGGTTGTTAGTCACCATTGGGTGTTGGGAACTGAAGAGGAGCCAGTGCTCTTAACCACAGAGCCATCTCTCCAGACCCAAGAGCAAACGGTATCTTCAAACATGAGCTACACTGTCATTTGAAAGTAAAGTGAGTGCTCGCTTCGGCAGCACATATACTAAAATTGGAACGATACAGAGAAGATTAGCATGGCCCCTGCGCAAGGATGACAAGCAAATTCGTGAAGCGTTCCATATTTAAAAAAAAAAAAAGAAAGTGATATTTTTTTCTTTCTGCAGAGTGGGGGATGAAACACAGGGTCTCATGCATGCTAGGCAAGTGCCTTACTGCACCTACATTCCCTAGCCCTAAAAATATAGTGGTTTCTGTGTGACGAGCATCACAGATCTACAAATGCTTCTATGAGGTGTGGCCTCCATTGATACTGGAAGGAAATGTAAATTTTCAATTGTTTGTTAAAATAAAGATGTATTTTTTGCCATCCAAGCTTTGAAATACCCTTTTTTAGTTATGGTTCCATGATGGAGAAAACTGAGTATTTTAGAATAAAAAAATCTTGCTAGTGGTACAATGCCTCGAAATCCCAGTACTGGGGAGGCTGAGACAGGAGGATCACCTTGAGTTTCAGGCAGGCCAAGGCTATGTAGGGAAACCCTGTCTCAACCAACAAAATAAACAAACACACGTTGCCTTTACAATACAAATGACTGAAAGGAAAAACAACTATAATAGATTTTTTTTTAATTTATTTTTTGTTGTTTTTATTTATTTCCGTATGTGTATGAATGTACTGTCTGCATGCAAGTCTGTGCACCCGTGTTGTGCAATGCCGCGGAGGTCAGAAGAGGGTGTCGGATTTCCCCCAGAACTGGAGTTCTCCTGGAATTGGAGTTTCAGACGGTTCTCAGCCGCCATGTAGGTGCTGGGGATCGAACCTGGGTCTTCTGTAAGAGCAGTCAGAGCTCTTAACCGCTAGGCCATCTCTCCAGCCCCTATAATAGATTTTGAACTGTGGCTATATTAGATTATTTGTTAGTGAAGGAGGGAAGTTAAAACATTATATAGCAGCTGCTTTACAGCCCAGTGTCGAGGCTTATGCTTGTGATTCTAGCACTCAGGAGGTTGAGGCAGGAGGATTGCCTGATGCTTGAGGCCAGTCTGTACTGCATAGCAAGACATATTGTCCATGTTTTCTAAAGTGTTTTTGGAAGTCCTTGACAGTACCCATAAAGTCAATTCTCAGCATGTTGTTTAAATTTTTTTCCTTTGAGGCCAGCTTAGCTGAGCAACTACTTGCATTGCCTTTTTTAAACTTACTTATTTTAAAATATTTTTATTATTTTTATTTTATTGTATGAGTGTACTGCCTCCATTTTTGTAAGTGCACCCAGGTCATGCACACTGCTCAAGGAGGTCAGAAAAGAGCCTCAGGTCCCCTGGAACCGGAGTTATAGATGGTTATTAGCCAATCCCCTGGAACTGGAGTTATGGATGGTTGTTAGCCGCCATGTGGGGTCAGGTTCTCCTGGAACTAGAATTAGTTACAAGTGGTTGTGAGCTACCTGATGTGGGTGCTAGGAACTGAACTTGAGTCCTTTGTAAGAGCAGCAAACACTCTTAAGTGCTGAGCTATCTCTCTAGCTCAAACGATTTTCTTTTTTTATTTTTTATTTTTTGGTCTTTTTGAGACGGTCTCCCTGAAGCCCCAGCTGTCCTGGAACTCGCTCTGTAGACCAGGCTGGCCTTGAACTCACAAAGATCCTCCTGCCTCTGCCTCCCAAATGCTAGGATTAAAGGCGTTTGCCACCACGCCTGGCTGAAACAATTTTATTTTCAATTACACAAAGTAACATTTTTGTTTATTCTCTCATTTGAAAACTCAAAACTGTGAGCAGAGCACGGTGACTTCCACTCGTAATCCTAACCACTGAGAAGCTGAACAAGAGGACTGTGAGGCTGAGGCCTGCCTGGGCTGCAGAGTGTCTCAAAAAATAATTAAATTAAGTTAAATTAAATTAATAAAATAAAATAAAAATAAAAAATAGCCGGACATGGTGGAGCATATCTTTAATCCCAGCACTCGGGAGGCAGAAGCAGGTGAGATCAAGATCAGCCTGGTCTACATAGTAAGTTCCAGGCCAGCTCTGACTACAAAGAGACCCTGTCTCAAAAAGACAAAATGATAATAATTAAAAATTCAAGAGCTAGGGTAGTAGTGGCTTAGGCCTGTGTTCCCAACACACAAAAGGCAGAGATAGGATTGCTTCAAGTTTTAGGCCAGTAGTGAGACCCTGTCTCAATAAATAAATATTTAAAAAAAAATTTTTCTTAATTAATTTTATTCATTTCTGTATGTGTATGAATGTACTGTCTGCATGCAGGTCTGTGCACCCGTGTCGTGCAATGCCGCGGAGGTCAGAAGAGGGTGTCGGATTCCCCTGGAACGAGAGTTCTCCTGGAATTGGAGCTTCAGACGGTTCTCGGCCGCCATGTGGGTGCTGGGGATCGAACCCGGGTCCTCTGCAAGAGCGGTCGGCGCCCTTAACCGCTAGGCCATCTCTCCAGCCCTCTCTTGCTTTCTTTAATGACTTATAAAGTGAAGCAAGAAAGAAAAGCTATGGTTCAAACTCACAATGCCAGCGAGTTGGCAGGAAAGGTTAGGGATAGCAACTTAGGCCTCCTTTAAAACTAAAAAGACTTTCTGTCATGTAACTTTACAAAAACCTCTATAGTTTCTTTTATTTTTTTTCTTTTTGAGACAGGGTCTCTTCAGCCCCACCTATCCTGGAACTTACTTTGTAGACCAGACTGGCCTTGAGCTCACAAAGATCCACCCGCCTCTGCCTCCAAGCGCTGGGATTAAAGCCGTGCACCACCACGCCTGGCTAGTTTGGTGACTTTTTAAGGACACACCTCATTTTTTTGAGACAGAGTCTCACCATGCCCAGCAACTTTAAAATTTTTTATTTTGTAATTTCCTCACCACAACTGCTCTTTTACATAGACTTTATTTGCTTGTGTGTTATTTTGAGGCAGGGTCTTGCTATGTTGCCCAGGCTAGCCCTGAGCTTCATCAACTCAATTGACTATTCTATGTCATCATCCTGCTGTCTGCGTTCACTGCTAAAGTTCTTCTGTGCTCCTTCCTGCACTGGCCTCTGGCAACTGCTGATTTCTACTGCTGTTTTGCTTTTGTGAGACAGGGTCTCCCTGTAGCCCCAGCTGGCCTGGAACTCACAGAGATACACCTGCCTCTGCCTCCCAAGAGCCGGGATTAAAGGCGTGGACCACCACACCCAGCACTGCCTTTTTCAAAAATGTCATCCATCTGGAGTCTCACAGTACGTGCCTTCTTCCCTTTGGTTCTGCACATTTCTTTTCTCCCATGTCTTTGGTAACTCTCACTACTTTTTATAACTGGAAAATATTCCACTGTATGGATGTACCATGGTTGGCTTATTCCCCACCCACCCTGAGAAAGCTAAGTCACATTCTCTTAAATTGTTGTTTATTATTGCATAAAATATTGAGTACAGTTGTTGGGGGGGGTTGCTTTGTTGTTGTTTTTTTTTTTTACCATGATTCTCCAGTGAGGACATTTTTTGTCATGTTTAATACTTTCCAGATGCTGCCCTTATTCCAGGCAGTGCAGTGATGAGAAGAAGAAAAGAAGGGCCAGAGGCAGGCTGACTTCATAGTTAGGATGAACACGATTGTTTCTTACGCTACTTTGTACTGCTTCCGTCATGGCTGGTAAAGAAAAACAAATGAAACCTAAACCATTTCCAAAGGAGGACCTGAACATGCTGTGACATTAGAGAGGAGACATTATCTCCACCATATGTGCTTTATGTAAAGTCTGTGTTTGCAGCTTTTTTATTATTATAACACTTATTTGTGTACGTATGTGAGTATGTGTGTGCTCTTGTGTGCTGTGGCTTGCATGTGGAAGTCAGATAACACATGTGGGAACTGGTTCCTTCCTTTTACCATATGGGTCTGGGGACTCGAACTCGGGTCATCAGACTTGGCAGCAAGTGCCTTTACCGGCTGAGCCATCTCACCTACCCCTATGTCTGCACCTATTAAACTTACATTTCCAGAAGCATATCCCCTCTCTGGCATCCACCATTTTTTTTTAAGGCGTGCGCCACCATGCCTGGCATTTATTTATTTCTGGATGTGTATCAATGTATTGTCTGCATGCAAGTCTGTGCACCCGTGTCGTGCAATGCCGCGGAGGTCAGAAGAGGATGTCGGACTCCCCTGGAACTGGAGCTGTCCTGGAATTGGAGTTTCAGATGACTCTCAGCCGCCATGTGGGTGCTGGGGATCGAACCCGGGTCCTCTGCAAGAGCGGTCGGCGCTCTTAACCGCTAGGCCATCTCTCCAGCCCATAATCCACCATTTTGTACACATGTGTGTATGCATGCACATATACACTACATACATACATATACATAAATTATACTTTTTCTTTTTTTCCCCTTTTCCCTCTAGACTGTAGCCTGAATCTGTCCACCTGAAAATCACATAAATAACCTCGGTTAGAAAGTGCTTTTTCCTTTTCATGCAGCCTAGGGCCCCAGCCCAAGGAATTGCTACCCACATTGAAGATGGATCTCCTCACTGCCGTTAACCTAATCTAGACAACCCCTCACACACCTGCCCATCTCCATGGTGACTCTAGATCCTGTCAAGTGGACTGTCAAGTTAACGGTCATGCCAACTAAAAGACTGTTTTTAAATGAGGCACTTCTGTAAATAATAATCAGGGGATATTTAATAAAATGTCCCCACTGTTAGTTTTGTTCTAAAAAGCTTCTTTCAAATGCAGGTGTTCAATGATCAATAGAGGAGAGTTGATTGTTCCCTGTCAGTTCTGCCTGCAGACAGCCAGACACAGCCGAGTCACCTGCTCCAGCCAGACCATTATCTCCATCAAGGATGGATGACTCAAGGGCCTCCTGCCTGCCTTCCCTGCTTCTGCCACTGACTCTCTTGTCCCTCTCATCACAGCAGCTACAGGAAATCACATGCTGTTCTCCATATGGCTTTCATTTATTTAGGGATGTTGACAATTCTCCTGATACTGAGTCCAGTGTGCTTAGATGACACTGTCACTTTTGGAGCTGGTCCCTTGTTACTCTCCTCTTTTCCCTGTATTCCCATTATACTGATCCCCAACTTAGTCTCATACCCTCGCACCTCAGGGCCTTTGCACTTGCCCATTCTCTCTGTGTAGAAAGTCCTTTTAGGTTCAGGTGACTTCTACCTGTTTCCTTCTGGTGTCCAA
This sequence comes from Rhizomys pruinosus, assembly GCA_009823505.1. Lineage (NCBI taxonomy): Eukaryota > Metazoa > Chordata > Mammalia > Rodentia > Spalacidae > Rhizomys > Rhizomys pruinosus. Next base: position 216,583 of record VZQC01004684.1, on the reverse strand, counting down.
AAAAGTTGTGCTTTTTTTTTTTTCCCCTATCCTTTCATGCAAAATAGCACATCCATTCCACCCTTCATTTACAATTCCCTTCTTATCTGACTTTAGATTTTCTTCATAACCTTTACCCTCACCTGCCCCACTATATATATATATATATATATATATATATATATATATATATTTCTCTCTCCCTCTGCCATTAATGACACAGCAAAAGAACAGCTGTTCCTAGACATCAAGTCTGTTAGCACCTTGAGTTTGGACTTCCAGCCTCTAGAACAGTGAAAAATAAATGAGTTTGGCGTCAAAATCACACAGTTAATGGCATTCTCATCACAGCCCATACTAAACACAAGCCCTCCTAAAAAAAACCTCAAAAAAAAAAAAAAGAAAGTTAGCCGAGGGGCATGGATAGGCGGCACTTAAAGTTCCTAATTTAATCCTAGCACTTGGGAGGCAGAGGCAGGGATTCTTTGTGAGTTCAAGCGCGCCTGGTCTACAGACGAAGTTCCAGGACAGCTGGGACTAGACCTCATGAACTTAAATAGCTTCTCCCACCAGCCCATGCCTTGGGTTCCCAAGACCAGCTTCCTTTCTCCCCTTGGACACAGGCCCACTTTGCTCTTGGCACCCAGGGAAACCCTGGTTCCGAAAAAGACACAAGATCATCTGCATTAGACCAAAAAAAAATATGATTAAGAAACCAGAAACTTCCAAGGAAACGCCTTCAAGCCACCACTAATGTCAGCATGTCAGATCTCGTGCTGAATAAGTCCATCCGAAACATCAATTTTCCAGGCATATGCTTGTCAAATATTCAGCGTAGGTCCTGCGCTAACTTGTGTCCTATGTCATGCACCACATAATAAGCCTTGACTTAATCTGCACCGTGAACAACTTCTCCATTTCCCGCCGGTCGGCCTAGCATCTTGGCTTCTCTTATTAGGGGCTTCAGGGTAGAAGTACAAATCATTAAAATGACTGGACCCAGTATAACATCTTTCAATATAACTTTAGAAACATAAATGACTGACTCCGCCAGCCAAGGCTCATAGTGATAGATATAGAACAAATCTAGCCACTTTTTTTTGTTGTTTTCAAGTAATCCATCTCATATTCAAGGACACGGTACACTGTCTAGGTTAAAGAGTGGAAATTATAGCTGCAAGCAAATTAAACACTATAGAATCAAGCATGAGTTGTCAGGTATATATATTCTGATAATATCTTCAACTAAAACTATCAGAAGAACGAAGAGGTGACTGCCATTCTTTCATGAAGTAGCCAAATTGAACAATATGCACTCCAAGCTGGTGGGGGGCAAACAAGTTCATGCAAAAAACAAAATACACTCCAGGAGTTCAAGAAACACAGACTTCAAGCCCATGCTCACTTATATAGTAGGGTGGATTTCAATACTCCACTGTGTACATCAGACAAGTCAACTGGAAAATGTATAACAGAGAAACATCTGAAATAAACAATAAACAGCATACAATGGATCCTATACCAGATACTCGGGATTCAATCGCAAGTAAAAGAATTACGTACTTTCTGTTCAGCCACGCGCATGGACGCTTTCGCAAAATTGACACATACGTAAATCAGGGCCAAACAAACCTTAAGCAATAATCATAAATTAAATTGAATAATTCGGCATGTATTCTGTTCAGACCACAGTAAAAATAGGGGCTTAAAATTAAGCACGCCTAGAAGGAGAATGGCGCTGGTAACTACATGATCCATAAGAGATTAAAACACACCATTTTAAACTATACATGTGGGTCATAAAGAGATTAATGAAAAGAATAATAGTATTCCTGGCAAAGTAAACAACTCTCTGGGATACTTTATAAGCAATCATCAGAGGGAATTTTATAGCCTTTATTGTGCTTAGCATTAACATATGAAAAGGAATAGCAAATAATTGAATTATTGGCAATAACAGTAGAGACTTTGAAAGAAGCAACAATAAGCCGACCTAAGCACGCTGAAGATAAAAAATTAATAATTCAGAGCTCTAAATTAATTGAAAGATCAAAATAACAAGAAAATGAATACAAAACCGATGATCCCAAGAGCTGTTTCTTTGAAAACATAAATGAATGACAGAGGATCGCCTTAGTCTAACTGTTAGCCACAAGAATGAAGGACTCAAATCACAAATTAGAGATGGAAGTAGGACGAAACATCGCAAACAGGCAGCAAAAAGCTCACCGAGGAATATTTAGGGAATTAACTTTAAAGACCTATAACTTCCTAATTAATTATTAAAAAGCATTAAGAACTGTAGAAATGGGATGAATCAGGAAATTATGCAGAAATACAGCTCAACAAGCTAACCCAATGAATATAATTGAGAGGTGGCTGAGTACATGCAGTTTAGCCAACCTCTTGAGCGAGAAGGATAATGAGCACTCAAGGGAGGGGGAAGAGAGACCAATTTTCAGCAAAGGTGCTGGGAAAACTGGCTCTTTCAGCCTGTCGAGATGAAGAACTGCATTATCTTTTGGGGCCTTGCACAGAAAGTCACCTCAAATGGTAAGACTCGTACAATGTGAAGCATGAAACAATTCTGAAACTCGTGAGAAGATAAACAGCAACAGGGCAAACCTAACAAGTATGCAGGTGTTGCGGAAAGTACTTTCTAAATCACACATCAATTCCACAGGAATTAAGGTCAACAAAACAAAAAAAAAAAAAAAAAAAAAAAAAAAAAAAAAAAAAAAAAAAAGGCAAAAAAGAAAAAAAAAGAAAAAAAAAAGGAAATGAATTCATAAAATCACAGAGTATGAGAAAATCTTCACCAGCGGCACATATGACAGAGGTTTATATTCCGAGGACAATTATGAAAGAATGCAAATAATAATATCAAGCATATCAAGTGACCTCAAATATAACGTACTAGGAGTTATGAGGGATCTGAATAGGGGTTCTCTAAAAGAACTATAATACAGATAGTTAGGCGGGGGAACATCGTTAACATATTACAATCGCTCATTTAGTTTAGTGAATTAGGTCGGCGAGTTTGGGAAATGGCAAATTAAAACAGCTTAATATTTTCATCATTAATCCCAGTCAGGCAGTAGTTAAGATCAAGAGATAGCAAATGATGCGCCATGAAAATGCTGGAGAGGTTGTGGGCAAATAGGGAATACTCTCACTACCTCAGCTGCTGGGTCCGGGTATTGGGCTCCAAGCCTTTTCAAGACCCCCTATGCGAAAAAGGAACATAGCCGAAGACTCTAAAGACTAAAAATAAAATTAACCTCTACCATTTGAAACCCGGTTATCATCATGCCCTTGGTCATCATATTCCGTGAGTTATGCAATCCGCTATTGTCAGAAGTACATTTGGCAGTTCGCTGAATAATCTTTGCTGCTCTTTTCCAATAGCTATAAGCGAGATCGGGCAATAAGCTAATTGCCTTAAAGTGCGCCCGTCAAGAATCTAATACCTCACCTAGATGAGCTGGATAATAGAAAGGTGCTCATTTTATTAGCAATGAATTTTCTAGTCAAATTAAGACAGGTAAAGAAAGATAAGTCATACGAAATTTGCAGGTAATTCATTTAGGAATTGAGAATACTATAAAAAAAAACAATAAACGAATTAGTGTTAATGATATGAAGTAAAACAGTACAGAGAAAAACAAATAACATGTTCTCCCTCATTTTATGATCCTACAAATCCTTGTATATGAGTATATTTTCTGATGTAATTGAAGTAACAAGAAAATGGAAAGGGCCCTGAGAGGTAAAATGGAGGACACGGACGCGCAAAAAGAAAACACTATATGAACAAAAGAAGTCAAAATAGTTCAGTGACATGCCAGGGAGCAGACTAATGGTCAAATAACTGTGACTGCCAAACAGTGTAAGAACAAGGTATGTTAGGCCTTACACACCAGGGATAAAAGGTGTTATAACAATGGGGAGACGTCTTAAATATGAGAGGCCAAGGCCATGTACAGGTATTAAGGATGTGTTTGTAAGTAGTGTCCATGGTTAAAATGTTGAGATGGGATATTTGGAAGGGAAAGTACAGATGATGCTCCCAGAGAAACCTTGTGAATTCATCCTGTGCACACCATCGATAGGAAAGAGATCGTTGTTGTATGATACAAGAGTCTATTAAGTATATGCTGCGAGAAAGAATGGGGAATATGAGTAGTTCTGCACTTTTAAACAGGAAGGCTTGGAAGTTGAGGGTTAAGATAAGGAGAAGTCTTAAAAAAAGCCCTTCTCTGGCCGAGAGCAGGTAGAGAGTGCCTAACCATTAAGTATGGTGCAATCAAAAATTACTCATAGATGAAAAGATCACATAAATTTTATACTTTGGAACGATTTGGTTTTTGTTTTTGTTTTGTTTGCTAGTTTGAGCAATCTTAATCACTCTGTTCGAGACGAGTAGGTCTCCCACACATTAAGGTAGCACCCAGCAGCTGATCCGGTAGAGTAACTCGTCTGTCAATCATGTTGTAAACTGAGATACACACAAAAAGGAGCAATTGACTAGGCGCAGTTGAGATAGAAGAACACCTTTCTTTGCGTTGGTTAGGCGAAGCAAGAGGTGAGTCACGACCACCAAGCGTGACCACCTCCAAATATGCCGGCAATCAGCGCTATTCGTTTAGCATAAGTGCCCTGTGACTTAAAAGTGACCGTATTTCCTGGCATGAAACATAGAAGTGCAAGACCTTTAACTATAATGCTGAAATGACAGGTACATACTTTATTCGGAGATTGGATATTTTGAGAATAAACTGAAGGAATAACTATATGCGAAACTAAATTCTAGACACGGACAGCCACTTTCTGGTTAAGGGCTAGCTCTCAATCAGCCCGGCTTAGGAGAGTTAGCCTATGCAAGCCCCGGCTAAGCAGGGCAACATCAATAGTCTATTTCGCCGCTCCAATACTCCCGCGATCAAAGACCCAACAGCCACATCAAAGACTTGTACAGCATATGACATTTGTATAGCGGTGACACTTTTATCTAAAAGGCGTCATCAAATTGGTTACCGTTAATTTGGTAATTTACTGGGCCGAAGCCAAACTCATCTGCTGGTGTAGTTCCATAACTCAATCTAGTGTGGCTATTCTCTCGTATCAGTCTATCATAGCCAAAATACAATTGAGTATTTTGCGGAAAGATGAATTCATCTTACGTCTTAGAGAAACCCACCCACCTGTCACAGTGAAGTATTTGACTATTATGTCTATGTGACTAAATGCATAGAATATTTCTTTATCTCACTTCTAATTAGCAAAATTTATCAAATATACCCTTAAAATAATTAACTACAGTAAAGTTATACACAGTCATACCGCACCTCATGGAAGAGCAAAAAGGGACATGTCTTATATGCAAGAGACGAACCATAGACAGAGGACTAAATTTACCATGGTATTGCACTCCACAACCTGGTCACATGCAGACAACTATCATGTAATAGAATTTCTGTAAACCTAAGTCTAAAATGTGTCATCTATAAATGCTCCACTCACATCTAATTGCATGGACGAATACAGTCTGAGACAGAGGACCTCTCATGTTAGCAAGAGCAAACATGTAAAGAATTAAAGACAGAGAACAATGGAAGAGTACACCATCGTTCTTGGCCAAGATAAATAATAATGCTAACGCTCTCATTCATTGGTTCGGTAAGCAGGCTCGATAAGTGGGGTGTTCGAGAGCGTGGGTAGTAAGTAGGACACGGTGCATGTCTAGAATATACTCAAAAAGGAGACAATAATATGGCCAACTATCGCATGTGGAAGATTAGGCAGTCTACAAAAAGTGTGGGACATCCTTCAGACAGAAATTTATCCTTATTTCGAATAGCTATGGAACACGAAACAAAAAGGTCTCAAGGACCTTGGCACTAAGAAGAGGGTTGTGAAGGATTTGTACAGCTCAGTAGAGGAGAGTCAGCGCAGGGAGTGAGGGCTGAGAGGTGCACCAAATCATGGATATATATGAGATGAGTTTCTATCAAAGCTCTGGGATGACCAAGCACTTCATCATCGAAGCCACCCATGGTCTACAGCTGGTGTACCGTAGCGAAGTAGCATGTATATCAGCACTGCGATCAAGGGCCAAACTCAAAACGTGGGGCTATAAGGGACAAAAGGCATCCACTCACAAACTCGTGGAATTGTACCTGGATAGCGTTTACGAGAAGTCTTATAGAAGAACTAATTTGAGCTGAGCTCGAACAAACTAAACTAAGCTAAAGGAATGAGGAGAGCTGCAAAAATTCTTAATGGAGCAAAACCGAGAATTAAATGAGACCGAAACTGACTAGACCCTACAGAATGGAGTGACACTGAGAATCATCATGGGGGTTCGGCACTACTTGCTCACAAAAATGGCCCTAGTATGGACTATCTATAGCACATAAATGACAGCACGTGTTGAAATTGTAATTCCAGTTGTTTTGTGTGGGTGTAGTTCATGTGTGTGTCGTGTATAGTTGTGTTGTGTGTGGTCGTGTATACTAGTGGGGTGGCTAAGCAGGCCGGAAGGCGAATATAAAGGCATGATGTAGCGATTGAATGAGGAAGGATGACCGCTATATTTGTTAAAGCGCAAAGCTTACCTCAAAGGTTTCGGATAGGTACAGCATAAGGGTCTTCCAAGACATCTGTCACATTAACTGCACACCTCACTGCACCACCTGTGATGTCACCTTTGGTATAAATAAGGAAGCATGGGACTTGCACGCCACAGGTGTCAGGCACCACTCCCAGTGGCTTTCCTGAGACAGTTCAAACGTACCAGCGAAGTCGTGTCATGACCAGGATAGTATGACAACGGAGGTGACCATAGTCAGACAGATGTGCTCACAATGCGCATGGGCATAAACCAGTGCTATCAATAGTGATCTAGAGGGGTGCAAGAGCATCTAGGGTCAGCCTAGTAAAGAAAGAAAACAACATAAAAGAAAGGAGACTCTGCCAACAGTGCTCTACCTGAGAAAAAGTAAACCTTAGCACCCCCAATGAAGAGAACGCCTTGAATTTACATGGAGACTAGTGGTTTATAAAAGTTCAAGCGAGATCAACATCCAGGCCATCGCAAAAACCGCACAGTCTGGAAAAATCCAACAACACACGGGAAAAGTCAAATAATGGTGGACTCCCGCATATCCAAAACATCTTCATAGCCTCTAGTCTAAATACATAGAAGATTCAGAGCAAATGAGTTCTCCGCTGCGTGGGCGACCGCCAGGAACAGGCATCTTTTTATTTTTGTTGTTTTATTTTATTTCTTGATATCTCACCGCTATGTGTTGGCAATGTTTAGCGAGATAACGTCTGGGTCATGCAGGTCTGTTGCATTCTGTACCTGTTCCTGGCCGTGTCGTGCAATGTCCTCAGGGAGGTCAATTTTTGGGCGTAGGTATGAATTGTATGGTTAGGTATAGAGAGACCATTGGGACCTACGAGGTTGATCTTGGTAGTATCATCCCCTGTCCCGGACTACATCTCCATTGGGGAGTTCTCTTTGCTACCGTATCATTCCGGAGTTTTTGAAAGAGTTTTTCATTGGTTTCTTTGTCTTCTGCCTCTATGTTTGGGTTTTGCTTTTTTTGTNGAGGGAAACCAAGAACTACCTGAACAGACTTTGTGGCAAACAAAGTAAGATTAGTGAAAAGAACGTAGACTTTTCTGGGTTGGTAGAAGGAGTCAGCCAGAAGACAGCCGCCGCCAGGACCAGGAGGCGCGCACCATCACATACACAGTTGATGGCTTCACCTCCGGCTCAGCCTCTCCTGCAGCAATCTCTCAGAATCAGAGAAAGGCTGGAGTTTTTGATTAGGATACGCAACTTTCCCTTTCCAGTCTCCTTTCTTTGCATTTGGTCACACTGACACCCTGTCATTTGTCTCCTTTGTGGTGCCAGGGTGAGAGAATTGCTAGGAGCTGTCCATCAGCACTCACTGCTTGCTCACCATGGTCAGGGCAGGAGTCGATTGTGCTCAGCCAGTGGTGCGGAGCCCACACATGGTTTAGTTCTGGCTCTGGAGTACGTTCTGGGCATTGCCATCCTGCTGAGAGATCCTCATATCACAAGCATTCTCAACAAGAATGGAGGGACCTGCTTTGGAGAGATGCGGCCTTGTACAGCTGGAAATGTACCTGCTTCCCCTAGCTGGGGGCAGGGGAGTTCTTTTCCAGTTTCCCTTCAGGGTTAACAGAAGAACCCCCTACACGTGCACAAGCACGCGCATGCACACACACACACACACACACACGCCCACACACACGCCCACACACCCCTACCTTAGCACCCCCTTAATGTGTTGCAGAGAACCGGACCCCTTACCTGCCTCGTGGGATTAGTTTACTTGCAAAAGGAAAGTAACATGCACCAACTATAAGCTTCAAAGATGGTAGACATCTATGAGGTACCAAGAGGGCCTCAAAATGCACCTAAAGATCTAGTCAGCAAGATCATACCAAACCTAAAAGAAAGGTATGGTTATCTGTCTAGCTCTCTGCCGCTTTCCTGCCTGCCTGTCTTTTTGTTTAAATTAGCAGATAACCCCACCAGCCCATGATTCACTAACAGAGACAAGTACACCTTAAACAACATTCCATTCAGGTTGCTTAAAAAACGTAGACTGGGCTGGAGAGATAGCTGGAGACATAGGCTGAGGCTGAGAGCTGCAAAAAACAAACACACAAACAAACAAACAACAAAAAAAAACCCGTAGACTGGCAGCCTTATAAACAACAGATCCAAGCTCAGGGTGGCTCCCTGGCTGGGCTCTGGCAGGATCCTCCTTCGGGGTTACAGGCTCTGGGTTCATTGTGCTCTTATAGTACGGGAGAAAGAGAATGGGAGCTCCTATAATCTCTTCAGTAAGGGCGTTAATCCATGCATGAGGGTCCCTTCCTTATGACCTAGTTACCTCCCAGAGACTCCACCTAATACCTTCATACTGAAGGCTGGATTTCAAATCATGAATTTTGAGACGACACATGCCTTCACTACTTAGTATCTGTTATGTTTTGAAGCTGAAATGTCCCCCATAGGCTTATGTTTTGACTGCTTGTTCCCCCAGCTGATTGTGCTATTTTGAGAGGTTCTGGGAACTCTGGGAGATAGGGCCTTAAGTAGAAGTAGGTCACCAGGGGTCATCCTTGGGAATATGGTATTCCTCCTACCTGTATTCTGTTTCATTCTCTTGCTTTCTGATCTACCATGTGCTGCTGCTGCTATGGTCTGACCTGCTCTACCCCTTGCCCCCAGCCCTGCACCCCCATCAAAGATGGGCTAAAACTATGAGGCCCAAACAAATCTTTGCTTTCTAAGCTGTTTTTTGAGGTATAATAGTTACATCTGCACAGAAGAAAATGCACCTAAACTCACAGTCATTCACCAGCTTTCTGTCTATGTGTCAGTAAAGATGTAGGCACTGATCACTTGCCACAAAGGGAAATCCAAACCATCTTGTACCTGGATCGGATGTAACTGCTGTTTAGAATTGGTTTTGATTTATGTGTACAAGTGTTTTGTCTGCATGTAAATAAGTGCATAGTGTGTATGCAATGCCTATGGAGGCCAGAAGAGGGCGTGGGATCCCCTGGAACAGTGATTACTGATTCTTATGAGCTACCACATGGGTACTTAGAACTAGACCTGGGTCCTCTGCAAGAATAGCCAGTGCTCTTAACTGCTGAGTCATCTCTCCAGCCCTGTCTTTACAAATTTAAATATTGCATTTACTTTTCAAAAAACAACAACCCTATTTAAAGTTGTTAAATCATTTTCCTTTACATTTCATATTTTATATTCTTCTCCCTTCACATTGAAAAGTGGGCTGCCTGTGCCCTGATGAAAATGTAAAGCACCTAGCTGAACTTCTAGAGATTAAAAAAAAAAAAAAAAGGAACATTAGACAAGGATTTGGGAAGCGCAGGGTTAATATATTAGAAATACATTTGTGGGGGCTGGAGAGATGGCCTAGCGGTTAAGAGCACCGACCAGTCTTACAGAGGACCCGGGTTCAATCCCCAGCACCCACATGGCGGCCGAGAACCGTCTGAAACTCCAGTTCCAGGAGAGCTCCAGTTCCAGGGGAATCCAACATCCTCTTCTGACCTCCACGGCATTGCACGACATGGGTGCACAAACCTGCATGCAGACAATACATTCATACACATACAGAAATAAATAAAAAATTAAAAAAAGAAAAAAAAGAAATACATTTGTGGGGATGGAGAGATGGCTCAGCAGTTAAGAGCACTGATGGCTCTTACAGAGGACCTGGGTTCAATTCCCAGCACCCACATGGCAGCTAAGAACCATCTAACTCCAGGGGAATCCGACACCTCCGTGGCATTGCACGACATGGGTGCACCAACCTACATGCAGATAGTACATTCGTACACATAAAAGAATAATAAATAAAAATTTTAAAAAATGAGAAATTGCTTGCTAGTTAGCAGGTGTATATTCCAGTAAAAAAAAAAAAAAAAGAAAGAAAAATACATTTGTGTCTATGTACTTTTCAAAGAGTTAATAAAAACATTACATTAATAAAGAAGGGGGCTGGGTGGCACACAGGCCTCTAAATGTACATTTTCCACAGTGATTAATACGGCTCAGTTTCACACTCTCTCTGTCATAAATGGAATTACTCCTTCAGCATTCATACCCTGCCGGATTCTATTTTCTGCCGCAATGCAGTTTTAAGTTTTGCTTTGTGCCTCGGTGATGAGCTCCCTCCAACACAACCAGAAATGGAGATGGAGCTTTGATTGCCAGACTGGAAATAGGCCTGCCTTGTGCTCACTACAGGGAAGTAGAGTTCCTGAAATGAGAAATGAGCTTCTCCTGGGACCTGCTGAAGAATGTGTCTGCAAACTGGGATGGTTGGAGGGAGATGCCGCTGTGTGTTACACATGATGGATGGCTGCGTGGGAAACCACAGTCAGGAACAAAATTGCCTCAGGGACCTTGGAAGTTTGTTTAGTTTGGGAGATTGTGTTTGACTGAAGGTTGCGTATTATTGGCTGAAGGGTGGCGTTTCACTGAGTAGACTTTGAGATGTTGTCATAGTCCATGTGATGTGGCCTCCTAGTGGGTTTGAAGTCATTACATTTCAGCTTGTCTGTGGGGAGGGGTTACTGAGACCCCTGCCCTTAGGAATGTCTGTGTTAAGTGACACTGATCAGTGCCTAGCTTCCTAGTTTTCTGCAACTTGGAATACATTTTTAAGCTATAAAGTCTCTGAGGGCCATACCTGTAGTATTTTATTCTATTTTTGTTTGTTTATTTATTTATCTTTGAGGTGGGATCCCACTATCTTTATTCTGTATTTTATTCTTTCTTCTTTTTTTTTTTTATTTTTGGTCTTTTTGAGATGGGGTCTTCCTGTAGCCCCAGCAGTCCTAGAACTCACTAGGTAGACCAGGCTGGCCTTGAACTCACAGAGATCCATCTGCCTGCCTCTGCCTCCAGAGTGCTGGGATTAAAGATGTGTGCCACCACGCCCTGCCATTTTTTGGGGGGGCCGGGGGACAGGGTCTCCCTTTAGTCCCAGCTGGCTTGGAGCTTGCTCTGTAAACCAGACCGGCCTTGAACTCAGAGAGATCTGCCTGCCTCTGCCTCCAGAGTGCTGGGATCAAAGGCTTGCACCACCAGGACCGGCACTAAAGATGGTTCTTAGCAGCCATGTGGGTGCTGGGAATCGAACCCAGGTCCTCTGCAAGAGCAGTCAGTGCTCTTATCTTCTGAGCCATCCCTCCAGCCCCACCAGGCTACATTTTATATTAGCTTTTCATTGCGGCCTATAAAATACCCAAGAAAGTTAACTTAAGAGAAGGCAGATTTTATCTTTGTGCCTGAATACAGAGGCTTCAGTCAAGGTTAGTTGGAACCATTGCTTTCAGGTGAGCAGAACTTGATAGCAGAAGGTAAGACGTCAAGAAAAGCTGCTCACCTCATAACTGCCTGGAGCTGCGAGAGGCAGGGTATTAGCTACTTTTCTGTTGCTGTGATAAAGCACCATGACCAAGCCCACTCATAGAATGAAGAGGTTTTGGCTTATTGTTCCAGAGGGATGAAAGTCCATCATGGTGGAGAGGCTCGGCAGGAGGCAGCTGGAGCAGAAAGCTAAGCGCGAGCATCTTCAACACAGACAGGAAGCAGGGAGAAAAAGACTAGAAACGGGGCCAGGCAGCTTCCCTAAGCCCATTCCCAGTGATGTGTTTCCTCCAGCAAGGCTCCACATCCCCAGCCTCCACAAACAGTGCCACCACCTGAGGCCAAGTATTCTGATACTTGGAGTCTACTGAGAGCAGTCTCATTCAAACCACCACAGAAGACAGATGACAAAATAGCATCTCAGAGGTCATCTCCCCAAGAACCTACTCCCTTCAACTACATCCACCTCCTGAGTTTCTGTCACCATAAAATTATGGATCAAGCCAGGCGTGGTGGCACACGCCTTTAATCCTAGCACTTGGGAGGCAGAGGCAGGCGGATCTTTGTGAGTTCAAGGCCAGTCTGGTCTACAGAGTGAGTTCCAGGACAGCTGGGGCTACAGGGAGACCCTGTCTCAAAAAGACCAAAAAAAAATTATGGATCAATTATTGCACTAATCTCTTGATGAGGTCAGAGGACTCATGGTCTAACCACTTCCTCAAAACCCATCAGCTGACAGCCACGACTTTAGCCTTTGAATCAAATTTTTGATTCAAGCTATAACAGTCCAATAGTGGAGAAAGGTTTGTTTAATGATCACAGTAGCAAGAATATGATAACAATGGAATAAAAGCCTCGAAGGGGAGAGAAACATGCTGCTGTCAAGACATTGAATCAAGGACTTGGCCTAGTCATGAGAAGTCAGGTACAGCTTCTGGAGAAGTGGGAACTCAAAAAAGAAAAGGTGTCTTCTGGGTCTAAGGGGAGAGGAAAAGAAGTAAGGTCTTGGAAAGAGCACATGCAAGGGCCTTGTGGTAGGGTGGACTGTGCTGCTGCGGTTTTCAGACCTTGCACCTGTCACTCAAGTCTCTGGATCTCATTTGCAGTATGCCATATCTATAAAATAATGTCATTGGATCACATCCTTTCACTGGGCCTGCAGTGGGGTTCCTGGGTGGGCATTAGGAGGTAAATGTGGTACTCACTCACATACACATCTTGCTTCAAGTCATTCTTTCTAACTCCTGGGGTAGTAAAAGAAAAATGCAGTTAGAGGCCCCTACTGCGTACGCTGCCTTGCATATTATGGTACACATGAGACTATGCTTTAATTAGGATGCCTTTCAAAGCACTCCAGATGTGAGTCATTAGGAAAACCAAAGCCCACAGATGTGTGGGTGTGCAGCAGGCCAGCCTAGATGCAATAGGGAAAGCAAGCCAGAGGAGGGTTTGCTCGAGGGCTGACTTGGTTCTGTGATGAGGGAGTCCTTGGTCAGCAGTTGTCACAGGCACACTCAGCTGTAACCATAAACATTTTCCAGTGGAGGAGTGTTAATAACAGTTTGATTGACCTTGAAAAAATATCAAATATCAGGGCCAAGTGAAAAGCAAAAAGCCTTGGTCAGCTGCCCTGAGCCACTTATCCTCACGTGTGTTTTTAAGCAAGTTCATGTTGCCTTGGGGCTCCCCAGGGGTCAGAGGTGCCCTAGATCAGCTATGGCTTCATAGAGCTGTCACACATAAAAATAGGGCTGCTCCTGCGTGTCCCAGGGATACAGATGGACACTTTCTCTGTCCTGTGTCACCCAGCAAATTAAAGCTGATGAAGTCCTTTAGCAGTGGAGAGAGAGCACAGAATGGGGACAGTACCTCCCGGTCCCCCTAACAGCAACAGCAGTTGACTGGATGCAAAGGAGGAACCCCTTTGGATTGGTGGAGAGTTTGGGGGTTGGCATTTTTAGAGCTTTCCCTGCATTCCTCACAGGACAGCCTGCCCTGCCCACCATGTCCCCTGTGTGAGGCCTTTTGATTTCCCAAATGGCTGGTGGAAGGGTGAGCGGGGCCTGCCTCCCTCCTGCTTCATTTCAAGAAGTTTCACCTGAGAAGACTGGGTTTTAGATTTTGAATATTTGAGGAACCATGCTGGGGGGTTTTGTTTTGTTTTGGCACTGGACCTAGAGGATAGAATTTAATTCATTCCCTTCCAACCCAAGCTTTCTAAGTGGCCTAGAGCCACCCCTTGATTTTGGCAGGGGAAGGTGATCTCCCCAGACTCTTCAAGTTCACTGACTCTATTTGATGCCAAGGTCCCAGGCAGAAGGAACCAAACGGAACCGGACACTGCCCATCCTTCTAGAAGGCTCACTGGGGCCTAGTGCTTGGCTTGGAGCCCCCTCTGTCTGCCTAAGAGTTAGCCAGGAGGGAGCCCTTTCTCTCTACAGCCCTTTGCAGTGACCTTCCTTCCCTGTGGAAGCTCCTCTTTGCTCTCTAGCAGTGGTGATTTAGGCAGAGCCATGCATCAGAGTTTTCCTTCCTTCCATCTGCCCTTTGCCAGCTTCTGCCCAGGAGAGGGAAGGAGAACAGACCATGTCATACCCTTATTCAAGCCTTTCAGTGACTTCTGGGGGCTTCATGGGATCTGTTAAAAAAATATCCTGTGTGGCGCACGCCTTTAATCCTAGCACTTGGGAGGCAGAGGCAGGTGGATCTTTGTGAGTTCAAGGCCAACCTGGTCTACAGAGTGAGTTCCAGGATAGCTGGGGCTACAGGGAGACCCTGTCTCGAAAAGACCAAAAAAAAAAAAAAAATCCTGTGTATATTTTTATTAATTTCCAATAGAAATGTAATTTCCTTCCTATAAATGAGAACAATAAATCATAGCACTATGACTTTGTTACCAAAAAGTGTCACTTTCAAGACCAGTTGCCTGCGTCTTGAAAAATCACAAAGCAAGGATTATTCAGAATGATAGTATTGATTAGGTCTGCTGCCACATCGGTTCAGAGAAACCCATGTAGTAAATTACTTTTTAATAATTTGATAACTAGCTTTCAAAATAATAGGCTTCTTTAAGGAAAAGTCTGTGAAAGCAGTGTGGGAGAGGTATGATGGGAGTGGTCAGCCCTGGTTCAGGCTAGAAGACAATAGACAGCTAAGGAATTGGAAAACAATGACGTCAACGTAGTATCTATCTGCGTTCTGTTATCACTGTAGGCTGCTACCTAACTCCTGTGAGAAAATATTATTTCTTGCTGGGATAAATTGTTCCTTTGCCCTGCACCCATTCTTGACCTTTTATAATTGCACTATTTCATTTTATTTTCGTTTGTTTGTTTGTTTGTTTGTTTGTTTTGAGATAGGATCTCACTATATATCCCCAGCTGGCCTGGAACTTGCTCTGTAGACCATGCTGTCCTCAAACTTGTGGTGATCCTCCTGTCTCTGCCACCTAAGTACTGTGATTACTGGTGTGTGCCACCACACCTGGCTCTTCTTGTTTAGGGGCATTTAGAAATATTTTGTAAAAAGATGTCCATGAGCCTTAGCAAGCTGCCCTTGAGTTCCATCCATGGCACAAAGAATGATTTTGTTTTGGGTTTTTTTTTGTTTTTTTTTTGGCTTTTTGAGACAGGGTCTCCCTGTAGCTCTGGCTGTCCTAGAACTCTCTATGTAGACCAGGCTGGCCTCGAACTCACAAAGATCCACCTGCCTCTGCCTCCCAAGTGCTAGGATTAAAGGCGTGCGCCACCACACCCGGCCAAAGAATGATTTTGAATCTGTGACTCAGAATAAAATATATAGATCCACTTTCTTGATTTTCTAGTGCCCTATGTGCCTGGGTTCTACCCAGCTCTTTCCTTTCACTCTCTTCTTGGTATATTCTGATAAACCAGAACTTCCCGATGCTACTGAAACAACCCAGGGCCATCCTTGTCTGCATCTGGTTCCATCTTCTAACTTTAGCTTCCATTGTCACTTGCCTGATAATTCTGGCTGAAGAAGCCAGTGTCTTCAAAGCTTGGTTGCATGCCTTGAAATGTCCATGGTGGGCATCACTGACCATAAGTGCCTAATTATTAAGCTTGAAATTGTTGCCATTCCTTCAAACCCAGGAAAGTGTCTTAGCTATAAAATTATGTGGATACAGCAAGTGGTCAGTGCAGCCTCTCAGCATATAATTTATAGATTTGAAAATGATACGATTGGGAGAAAGAAGCAGAAATCCTAGTGGCTCAGCTCTCACCAGGTTCATCTCCCTAAACTCCCCACTCTGGTATTCAGGCTGTCAGTCACCTTTGCAGAATGGCTCCCAGTAGCCACTTGTATTTCCATTTTGCAGAAAGTGACTCCCTCCCTTCAGTGTGAGTGAATGTGTGGGGTCCCAGGAGCAGCACCCAGCTAGTAATATAGAGACTGATGCAGACTACGAGGCTGGGATGAGTGGGGTGAACCTTCAGAAAGAGGGAAAAGGGGATAGATCGAAAGGCCACACCCACTTCCATCTAGGTGGGCTGGTTTTAAGACCAGTTTTGTTTTAGTGTTGAAAAATAACCAGTTTGAACCAGGGGTGGTGGCACAGGTCTTTAATCCCAGCACTCAGGAGGTAGAGGTAGGCAGATCTCTGTGAGTTTGAGGCCAGCCTGGTCTACATAGCAAGTTCCAGGCCAGCTGGAGCTATAGAGAGACCTTGTCTCAAAACAAGATTTAAAAAGAAAAAGAACTAGTTTGAATGATTTTTGATGAAACAGTTCTAGTCTTTATTTTTTTATGTTCTAGTCTTTATTTTTTTATGTTTTCAAATACATCAAATTTTTCTTCTAGATTTAAAAAAAAAATAATTGCCTTTACCTGGCCTTGTTGGTCATGTGATCTGGCAGCTTAAGAAAATTGCCCATGGCTATTCTGGGATGTTCCTGTCCCAGGCTTTGTTCTCTAGTTAGATTTGTTTGTTTGCTTGCTTGTTTGTTTCAGACAGGGTCTCACAATGTAGCTGTGGCTGGCCTCGAGCTCACTATGCAGAGCAGGCTGGTTTAGAACTCAGAGGTCCACCTGCTTCTGCCTCCCAAGAGATAGGGTTAAAAGCAGGTGCCACCACACTCAGCTCTCCATAGTTCATTTTATTTTATTTTATTTTATTTTTTAAAGTTTTTTTTTTATTTAATTTTATTTATTTCTGTATGTGTAAGAACGTACTGTCTGCATGCAGGTTTGTGCACCCGTGTCATGCAACACCGCGGAGGTCAGAAGAGGGTCTCGGATTCCCCTGGAACTGGAGTTTCTCCTGGAATTGGAGTTTCAGATGGTTTTTCAGCCGCCATGTGGGTGCTGGGGATCGAACCCGGGTCCTCTGTAAGAGCGGTCGGCGCTCTTAACCGCTAGGCCATCTCTCCAGCCCCCATAGTTCATTTTATTTATTTATTTTTATTTTTTATTTTTTTTATTTATTTCTGTATGTGTATGAATGTACTGTCTGCATACAAGTGTGTGCACCCGTGTCGTGCAATGCCGCGGAGGTCAGAAGAGGGTCTCGGATTCCCCTGGAACTGGAGTTTCTCCTGGAATTGGAGTTTCAGACGGTTCTCAGCCGCCATGCGGGTGCTGGGGATGCGAACCGGGTCTCTGTCAAGAGCGGTCGGTCGCCTTAACCGCTAGGCCAATATCTCTCCAGCCCCCCATTGTTCTTTGTAAGAGGAATCTTAAGGCGAGGATTTTGAGAGAGTACAATGTAAAATTCAAGGATAACATGCTCAGATCTGTGTTAGTTTTATGAAGAACGAAGAACAAATACGAGCGTGAAAAACAAAGCGATGTCCTTTTTTCCTTTCTTTTCTCTCGCTCTCCTCTTTCTCCCCTTCTCCGTCCTAGCCTCTCCGTCCCCTTCCTTCCTCCTTCCTTCCGTGCCTCCTTCCTTCCTTCCTTCCTACCCTCCCCCCCCCTCACCCCCCTCCCCTCCCTACCACACTCCCCGTCCACCCTTGCTCCCTCCCCCCTCCCTCCCATCCCTCCCTCCTCTCCTCCCGCCGCTCCCCCTCCCTTCAACAGGGTTCTCTTGTACCGCCCCATCTGGCCTGGGAACTTGCTAGTAGACCAGCAACATAGTCAGGATGGCTGGTTTCACTTAGATATTGCATGTTTCAGGTTGGAAATGAATCCTAGTAAGGGGCCAGGCGTTGGGGTGGGCTTCATGGAGAGGTGGTGGAAGGTCAGTGATATAAAGGGGGAAAGAAGAGTACTGGAGTAGGAAGGATTAAATGAGGCAGAGAAGGGCAGAGCAGAGTATGAAGAGGGATAACTAACCATAAGTTCCTTTTGTCAAAAGTTATGTAAGGACGGGTGGAAAGAGTCCCAGTGGTTAAGAAACACTGGCTGTTTCTTGCAGAGGACCTGGTTTGATTCCCAGCACCTACAGGCACTAACAACTATTGTAATTTCAGTTCCAAGGGAATCTGACACCCTCCTTTGACCTCTGCAGGCATTTCACAATACCAGTGCACTTAATTGCATGCAGATAATACACTCATACACATAAAATTTTGAAGAGAAAGAAAGAAGAAAGAAAGAAAGAAAGAAAGAAAGAAAAGAAGAAAGAAAGAAAAGAAAGAAAGAAGAAAAGAAAGAAAGAAAGTGAGTCAGTGGAAACCTAACACTATAGAAGCCTTTTTTTTTTTTTTTTAATGATATCTCTTTTTCCTTTTTGAAATGGAATTACTACGTAGCCTGGGCTGGCCTGGAACTCACTATGTAAACCAGGCTGGCCTCAAACTCACAGAGATCTGCCTGCCTCTGCCTCTACCTCAAGTGCTCAGACTTTAGGCATGCACCACCATACCCAGCTATAGAAGCCTTTTAAAGTATATACATATACAATATAATAAGAGTTTAAATGGAGTTGCCCTGTAATGGGAGAACAATGCCCCTACCAGATACTATAAGTTAGCAAATAAAAAGCCCAATGCCAGGAATAGATTCCTTTTTTTTTTTTTTTTTGTCATTTCGAGGCAGGGTCTCTTTAGTCCCAGCTGACCTGGAGCTCGTTATGTAGACCAGGCTGGCCTTGAGCTCCCTATATAGACCAGGCTGGCCTTGAACTCACAGAGATCCTCCTACCTCTGCCTCCTGAGTGCTGGGATCAAAGGCGTGGGCCACCATGCCTGGCTAGACTCCCTTTTTTGACGCTGTTGACTAGGGGGTCCCAGAGACCCTCAAAAAATACTAGATATTGCCCTCACTCTTAGTTTCTCACCAGAACTTGACAGTAAGACCCTCTTACTGAAGAACGTAGATAAGTGAGTTATAAAACAAAGAGGAAGAAATCAAGCTGGTACTCACCACAAAACTTCATCTCTACTGACTAGCTTTCATAGTGCTAGAAGGTGCTATGCAGGCTACTGGAAAAAAAAGTAGTAATCAACCCCACCCAGCTGTGTACCCTGAAAGCTATAACAACTACTGGCCTGGCAAGCAATGCCCACTGGTACAATAGTGGCACAAATGTTCTGTGAGTAACCAACCACATTTAAGGTCCACTTCACAAGATGGAGCCCATTCATAGCACTGATACCTAGTGTTATTATTCCATTAAATGGACATATTTTCATTTTCTTTTATCCTCTGAATTTTATGTCTTTTGTATAACTTGATGCCTTCTCCCTGCACTGGCAAGTTATAGACTCCAACCACCCAGCTCCTCACAGGACATCTCAGAGACACTGGGTTAGACCCCCAGACCACATCTTCCTTCTTAGCATCTGGGCCTCTGCTTGCTGTAGCCTGACAGCTCCACTGAGAGTGAACAAGACACAGGGACACTTGCCTTTTTTTTCAGAGGGGCTGGTTAGCAGTGAAATCTAGGAATCCTGTGGTTTGAGGTTACAACTCTATCTTCTCAATGTCTGTACCTTCTTGAGGCTTCCATTCTGCATGTTCATTTGCAAGTGATTTGCTAGTGATGCCAGGCATTGATTTCTGCACATAGTATGCGCTTCACAAACATTCAGTGAAGGGAAGGAGAAAAATAAAGACTCATGGCTTGTGGAAGAGGCTCTGCTCAGGTTAAAGCGTTTGTTAATTTGGTTCTTAACATCTAACAAAACCGTCCGTGGCAAAAATTTAGCAAGAAACAGTAACAAGATAACTGTGTTATATTTTTGAGGGTAGAACATGTAAACTTCCTTCTGTACAGTCACCTGACCTACTTGCCTGAGGACTTTTGACTTGCTGCTGCACAGAATTTTCCTCTGCAGATGTCACACTCTTTCTTTGACTTCATACCCATGGTGGAAATTGCTGGATTCAAAGAAATGAGAAATGCAGTTTATCATGTACATAGATGGCTTCTTTGGCTCAAATTCAGTGTGTAGTAATCTGCCATTCTGCAAAGTCTCCTTTTTGTAAACACAAACCCCTTGAACTTCACCTGGAGATTCTGAACTGGGCGCTGCTGGCTGGTCCTAGCCTTGGCTTTCAGCCTTCTCTGAGTGTGATCTATGATCTGTGCATGCCCAGAGCAGCCAGCCATAGTCTTTGGGAAGCAGTCATTCTAAGGAGTCGGGAATGTCTGAGAGGATAAAGTGAGCTCGTCAGATCAGAGTTTGATGAATCAGCTGAAGCTGGAAAAACTTCACATTTTCTTTCCCTAGCTGAACATTAAAAATGGCATATTATACTAATGGATTTTTTAAATCATTTTTTAAAATTTTATTCATTTTTGTATGTGTATGAGTGTACTGTCTGCATGTAGGTTTGTGCACCCATGTCGTGCAATGCCGTGGAGGTCAGAAGAGGGTGTCGGATTCCCCTGGAACTGGAGTTCTCCTGGAATTGGAGTTACAGACGGTTCTCAGCCACCATGTGGGTGCTGGGGATCGAATCCAGGTCCTCTGCAAGAGCAGTCAGTGCTCTTAACCGCTAGGCTATCTCTCCAGCCCCACTAATGGATTTTTTAAATAGCATGTGAAGCAACTTGTGACAATTCTGTAGGGCTTTAACAGGGATTCGTGATCTGGGTCCATAGACGTTAAGAGAAAAGGACCCTGTATGTAGCTCTTTTGTCATCTAAGAAAGCATCGAGCTTCAGGCTGGCCACTGGCTAGGCTGTGCCTCCTAGGGCCTGGTACTATTATAAGGGTCATTAGCACTGGTGGTCATAGTGGGTGAGTGCATGAGTTCTCTTACCTGGACTGTTTCAACCTAAAAAATTATCTGAGGAAGACTGGGGGGAGAACATACACCCAGTCCTTCCTCCTGTGAGGTAAACCGCTCAGAAAAGCAAACAAGCGGAGATCTCCTGAGCCCAGGCGGAGGTGCGCGGGGCGGCGGGCTGAGAGCCCCCCCCCCGCAACTGAGATTTACGAAGAAGGCATCTGAAGGAGGCAAGCAAAGCAAGCCTTCATACCTCACGTGAAGAGGCAGTTAGGACTCACATTGGAATTGGAATTGGAATACAGGCAAGGGGAAGCCCTATGCCAGGATCACGAAGAAGACTACACTGGAAAGGGGGGGATAATCCCACGCCAAGCTTTACCAACCCTATGGAAGACCCTGCAATGGGATCCCTCGGGATGCCCAGGACACAGACATAGAAACACCAATGGGAACATACTTAAAGAACTACAAGATCATTAGAACCAAATTAAAGAAACTAAGAAAGAAAGAGATGAGGAACTCCAAGAAAGGACCGAGAGAGAGAGAGAATGAACAGTTCCGGAAGGAGAAGTTAGAAACAACTGACATAACGGTTCCATGCAGGAAAAAGAAAAAAAAACCAAAAAAAAAAAAAAAAAGAGCTACAAAAAGAATCGGCGAAGCTCCAAAAAGAAATAGAAACACTAAAGAAATCAGAAGAGAAATGGAAAAAGGAAATCAAACACTCTCCATTGAGGAGGAAAGGAATGAAAAAAAGCCTCTAGAAAAGGGCAAATGGAGGAAGCAGCACAAAGAATATCAGACCTGGAAGGATAACACCAGAACAACTAAAAACCTCAAGGAAAGATTATGAAAATTTAAAATACACAAAAAATGGAACAACCAGGAGGTGTGGGACCCTATGAAAAGAATCAAACTACTGCCATCATAGATGAGAGGTAGGAGAAGAATCCCCAAGGAGAATGGTATGGATCAGATCTTCCAACAGAAAAATAGATGAAAACTCCCCAAACTAAAAAAGGACAACCAATACCAATACAAGAAGCACATCTAGAACTCCAAACAGGAACAAGATCAGAAAGAAATTCTCCACACCACATCATAGTAGAAAAATGCTAGACACCCCAAAACAAAGACAAAATATTAAAGCGACAAGAGAAAAGACAACAAGTGATCCCTATATAGGGAAACCTATCAGAATAACAAACGGACTTCTCATTCGTCAAACGATGAAGGCAGAAGAAACCTGGAGCAAAGCATTCCCAGTGTTGAGGACAATGAGATGCCAGCCCTAGGTTACTATGACCCAGCACAAAATGTCAATCATAGTGGAAGGAGAGGAGGAAGAAATCTTCCATGACAAAACAACTCCTAAAGAATACATGTCCGGAAAACCACCCTTCAGAGAATACTTGATACAATCAAAAGAACAGAAGAAAGGAGAACCAACCACCCAGGCACCTAGAAGAGAAACTCCAATTAAAAGCATAACTGCAGAAGGTAGGAAACCTAAATTCAAAACCGAAGGATGGGTATAAATAAGGCAAGGAAACAACAACAACCTATTCAGATCATAAACTTTAAACATATTTAATGACTGAAATTGCCCCCAATCAAATTAGAAATAAACTTGGAGACGTAAATTGAACGGAACAGAAATCCATCGATATGCTTGTCTACAAGAAACCACATCGTGTACCCTTCAAGGACAAGAGCCCACCCTTTAAAGTGAAGAGGATGGAAAAATATTCCAAGCAAATAGGTCTCAAGAAGCAAGCAGGTGTTGCCTATTTTAAGATAAGCGGATAAAATAGACTTCAAAAAAGAAATCAGAAGAGACAAAGAAGCCATACAAATTCTTCATCAAAGGGAACAATCCCACCAAGAAGATTTCCACATATTATGAATATATAATGCCCAAACTCTGGACGCACCAAACTTATGAAAAGCCAATCTATTCTCCAGGACCAAGTCAACTAGACAAACCCCAGCACACTGCATAGCTTGGGAGATGTTCAAGTACCCCCACTGAGTTCCTTTGGAGTATGGTCCAACAGAAAAAGGAGTATAAACAGAGAGACATTCTGGAAGTGATAACTACACGTATTCGTATACACCAAATGGACCTTCATAGACCATCCTACGACACACCTCACTACCGATTCTCACATCTACAAACAGAGAATACCCACACTTTCTACTCAGCACACCCACGGAACATTCTCACAAAATCGACCACAATTCCGGGGATACAGAAAAACCTCTACGAAATAAAAAGATTGCATAATAACTCTCATTGATGCCTGTCAGACACCTAACCCACCCCCCACACCCTCCCTGGCCCCCTGGAACTCGACATCGCAAGTGAAAGCTCAACATCAACACCAGACAAGCCCTCCTGCCTACAAGAACACATGAAGACTAGAACAACACTCTTGAATATGAAAATAGAAATGGGTCAAGGAAGAGATAAAGAAAGAAATAAAAAAAAAACATTCCGTGGAACTGAATGACAATGACAATACAACACAAACAAAAACCCAAATGGACAAAAAAAAAAAGCAGTCCTAAAGAGGGAAGTTTTACCCTTGGGTGCCACATTAGAAAAACAGAAAGGGACGCACAAGTGAATGACTCTAACAACTACAGCTAAAATGACAATTGAGAGGCAACAACAGTGAACCCTAAATGAACAGACAGGAAGAAAGTAACAATCAAGAGCTAAAGAAAACTGAAAACGTGTAAATGAATCAATTGAAACATCATATATCATGAACAAAGTTGTTTCTTTGAAAAGGTAATACAAAAATAAGTACGACCTCGTACCGCAGTTTAACAAAAAAGAGAATATAGAGATGGAAAACTCCAAATCATACAATCCGTGATTGAAGGGAAATATTACAAACGGACAAGGAAAAGATACAAGAAAATTATATGGGAATATTACAAGAACCTAATATGTCTATCCATAGTTTTAAAAAACCTAGAAGAATATGGATGAATACTGAAATCCTTGGAATCACTCAAAGCTTGGCCAAGAAGAAACCACATGCTAATAAACGAGACCGCATAACATATGAAAGATAATTAGAGGAATGTAGTAAGATAAGGACTCCAAACTAATAAAATGCCCAGGCCCGACTGGTTTCAAGCAGTAATTCTATCAGGAACATTTCGAAGAAGACCTACAACCAATTATTTCTAGAAACTGTTTAGAAGTAATACAATCGAAGGAGGAATTTCTTCCAATTCTCTACTATGAGCCAGAATTCACTTCTATTACCAGAACCTAGGCAAAGATCCTAATAAAAAGTGAGAGATTATAGAACCCATCGCCCTCTGAACACAGATGCCAAAATTCTAAACAGAATACTGGGCAAATCGCATACAGACCCACAATCAAGAAGATAATCCAACCATGACCAATTGGATTCTATATCCAGAGGATTGGCCGGTGATGGTTACAACATATGAAGATAATCAATAAACATCAATCAAACACATAAACGGGAATCACAAAGACAAAAAACCCACACCATCATCAATTGATGCTGAAAAGCCTTTTGACGACATCCAGCATCCGTTCTCTTAAAGTCCTAAGGAATTGTGTATTGAGGTGGAGTCATTATAGAATCCAATATGACGGAACAACAATACCGTCCTAAATGGTGTGAAATGAAGACATTCCCTAGTAGATAACTTCCTTATCGGCATGCCCCCATGTCACCTCCCTTCAAATAGTGCCTTAAACACTTGCTAAAAAGGATATGAGGAGTAGAGTACTGAATGTGGATAACACAGGGAGTTTTCAACATCTATATTGCGCTTATGATAAGATTGCTCTACATAATATGGACTCGCAAAAAACAGAGCTCTAGAACTGTCCTAGAGACTTAACAGCTTCTCAGCAAAGTGGCGGATACAAAATATTAAACTAGAAAAATCAAAGCGCCTTTTTTTGATCAACCAAGAAACATTATGACTGGATGAAAGAGATTACTAAAGATCTTACCACACAATAGCCTTCTCAAAAAACGAATAAGACCTTTTAGGGTAACAAACCTAACCAAAGACACCAAGCTCNGAGCTTGGTGTCTTTGGTTAGGTTTGTTACCCTAAGGTTATTCGTTTTGTTGAGAAGGCTATTGTGCGTGGAAGATTCTTATAGTAATTCTTTCATCCATATCATAATGTTCTGGTGTCAAAAAAAGCGCATTTGATTTCTTTAGTTTAATATTTGTATCCTTGCCACTTTGCTGAAAACGACTGTTAACGTATCTAGAAAGTTCTTGGTCTTTTATCTTACGATCAGTATTATTGACAATCCTAAGTCACGCAGTCAAATAGGATAGGGAAAATCTTTATCCACATTCGTACTCTAACTCTTCAATATCCTTATTTCTACAAGTGTTTAGGCCTTATTTGAGGAGGCTGCATAGGGGCAGCTTGCCATAAGTGAGTTATTCTACGGGATGTTCTCATTTCACCATTTAGGAGTTATTGCTGTGTTGCATATTGATTATATGCATGACTCTCACCTCAATCACCAAATCCTTTAGGACTTTAAGAGAACGAGGATGCTTGGATGTCGTCCAAAAGGCTATTTTCAGCATAATTGATGATGATGGTGTGGGTTTTTTGTCTTATGGATTCCCGTTTATGTGTTTGATTGATGTTTATTGATTATTCATATGTGAACCTAACCAGTGAATCTCTGGAATAGAATCCAACTTGGGTCATCGGATGGATGATCTTCTTGATGTGGGTCTGTATGCGATTTGCCGGTATTCTGTTTAGAATTTTGGCATCTGTGTTCAGAGGGAGATGGGTCTATAATTCTCCTTTTTATTGGATCTTTGCCTGGTTTGGTAATAGAGTGAATGTTAGGCTCAATAAGAAGAATTTGGAGAATTCCCTCGATTGTATACTTCTAAACAGTCTCAGAAATAATGGTTGTAGGTCTTTTTGAAAGTTTTATAGAATCTGCTGTGAAACCGTCTGGGCCTGGGCTTTTTTAGTTTGGGACTTTCTTACTACATCCTCTATTTCTTCATATGTTATGGGTCTGTTTAGATGCTGGTTCTCTTCTTGGCCAAGCTTTGTGATTCCCAGGATTTCAGATTTCATCCATATTCTTCTAGGTTTTCAACATGGTAGAATATAGGTTCTTGTAATATTCCCATATAATTTTCTTGATCTTTTCCTTGTCCGTTGTAATATTTCCCTTTCATCACAGATGTATTGATTTGGAGTTGTTCCTTCTTTCTTTTTTGTTAAACTGGGTCTGAGGTGTCTTATTTCTTGTTTACTTTTCAAAGAACAACTTTGGCTTCATTGTTTTTGTATTGTTTCTATTGATTTATTCATGATTATTGCTCTGATCTTATTTGTTATTCTTCCTGTCTGTTCATTTAGGGTTCATCTGTTGTTGCCTCTCAAGTTTTTAGCTGCTAGTGTTGAGTCATTCACTTGTGCTCTTTCTGTTTTTCTAATGTGGCACCCCAGGGCTATAAACTTCCCTCTTAGGACTTTTTTTTTGTTATTGGTTTTGTTGTGTTGTATTGTCATTGTCATTCAGTTCCAGGATGTTTTTATTTCTTTCTTTATCTCTTCCTTGACCCATTTCTATTCATTCAAGAGTGTGTGTTTTAGTCTCATGTGTTCTTGTAGGCAGGAGGGCTTGTCTGGTGTTGATGTTGAGCTTCATTGCACATCGTGTGGTCTGACAGGATCGAATGAAATTATTTCAATCTTTTTGTATTTGTAGAGGTTTTTCTGTATCCCGAGATGTGTCGATTTTGAGAATGTTCCGTGGGTGCTGAGTAGAAAGTGTATTCTCTGTGTAGTTGAGACGGTATGGAATGTGTCGGTAGAGGTCTATGAGGTCCATTTGGTGTACGAATATCGTTAGTTCATTCAATGTCTCTCTTGTTTTATCCTTTTTCTGTGTGACCTATCCAAAGGACTCAGTGGGGGTATTGAAATCTCCCAACTATGAGTGTGCTGGGGTTTGATCTGTGTGACTTGTGTCCTGGAGAATTGTCTTTATAAAGTTTGGTGCGCACAGATTTGGGCATATATATTCATAATTGTGAAATCTTCTTGGTGGATTGTTCCTTTGATGAAGAATTGTAATGCTTCTTTGTCTCTTCTGATTTCTTTTACTTGAAGTCTTTTTATCCGATATTTAAATGGCAACACCTGCTTCTTTTGTTACCATTTGCTTGGAATTTTTTCCATCCTTCACTTTAAGGTGGTGCTCTGTCCTTGAAGGTAAGATGGGTTTCTTGTAGACAGCATATCGATGGTTTTTGTTTCCTTAATTTAGTCTCCCAGTTTATTGTCTATTTGATTGGGGAATTTAGTCATTAATATTTAAAGGTTTATGTATCTGATAGGTTGTGTTGTCTTCCTTGCCTTATTATACCATCTTCGGTTTTGATTTAGGTTTCTACTTCTGCAGTTATGCTTTTATTGAATTTCTCTTTCTAGGTGCCTGGTGGTTGCTCCTTTCTTTCTGTTCTTTGAATTGCTTCAAGTATTCTCTGAAGGGTGGTTTTCCGGACATTATTCTTTATGGAGTTGTTTTGTCATGGAAGATTTTCCTCTCTCCTTCCACTATGATTGACATTTTGTGCTGGGTCATAGTAACTCTGGGCTGGCATCATTGTCCTCAACACTGGGAATGCTTTGCTCCAGTTTCTTCTGCTTCATCGTTTGCGATGAGAAGTCCGTTGTTATTCTGATAGGTTTCCCCTTTATAGGTCACTTGTTGTTTTTCTCTTGTCGCTTTAAGTATTTTGTCTTTGTTTTGGGTGTCTAGCATTTTTACTATGTATGTGGTGTGGAGAATTTCTTTCTGATCTTGGTTCTGTTTGGAGTTCTAGATGTGCTTCTTGTATTGGTATTGTTGTCCTTTTTTAAGTTTGGGGAAGTTTTCATCTATTTTTCTGTTGAAGATCTGATCCATACCAATTCTCTTGGGATTCTTCTCCTATCTCATTCTATGATGGCGTAGTTTGATCTTT
Source organism: Rhizomys pruinosus (assembly GCA_009823505.1). Taxonomy (NCBI): domain Eukaryota; kingdom Metazoa; phylum Chordata; class Mammalia; order Rodentia; family Spalacidae; genus Rhizomys; species Rhizomys pruinosus. The sequence continues at coordinate 188,476 of VZQC01004684.1, read as the reverse complement.
TCTAGGGTCCCACACCTCCTGGTTGTTCCATTTTTTGTGTATTTTAAATTTTTCATAATCTTTCTTGAGGTTTTTAGTGTGTTCTGGTGTTATCCTTCCAGGTCTGATATTCTTTGTTCTGCTTCCTCCATTCTGCTTCGAGGCTTTTTTTCATTCCTTTCCTCTAATGGAGAGTGTTTGATTTCCTTTTTCATTTCCTCTTCTGATTTCTTTAGTGTTTTATTTCTTTTTGGAGCTTCCCGATTCTTTTTGTAGCTCTTTTTTTTTTTTTTTTTTTTTTTTTGGTTTCTTTTTTCTTTTTCGCATGGACCGTTATTCAGTGTTTCTACTTCCTTCCGGAACTTGTATTCCTCTCTCTCTCGGTCCTTCTTGAGTTCCTCATCTCTTCTTTCTTAGTTTCTTTAATTTGTTCTAATGATCTTGTAGTTCTTTAAGTATGTCCCAATTGTGTTTCTATGTCTGTGTCCTGGGCATCCCAGAGGGATCCCATTGCAGGGTCTTCCATAGGGTTGGTAAAGCTTGGCGTGGGATTATCCTGCACCTTTCCAGTGTAGTCTCTCTTCGTGATCCTGGCATAAGGGCTTCCCTTGCCTGTATTCCAATTCCAATTCCAATGTGAGTCCTAAATGCCTCTTTCACGTGGTATGAAGGCTTGCTTTGCTTGCCTCCTTCAGATGCCTTCTTCGTAATCTCAGTTGCGGGGGGGGGGGCTCTCAGCCCCCTGCCCCGGCACCTGCCACTGGGCTCAGGAGATCTCCGCTTGTTTGCTTTTCTGAGCGGTTTACCTCACAGGAGGAAGGACTGGGTGTATGTTCTCCCCAGTCCTTCCTCAGATAATTTTTTTAGGTTGAAACAGTCCAGGTAAGAGAACTCATGCACTCACCACATTGACCACCAGTGCTATGACCCTTATCATAGTACCAGGCCCTAGGAGGCACAGCCTAGCCAGTGGCCAGCCTGAAGCTCGATGCTTTCTTAGATGACCAGAGAGCTACATACAGGGTCCTTTCTCTTTACGTCTATGGACCCAGATCACGAATCCCTGTTAAAGCCCTACAGAATTGTCACAAGTTGCTTCACATGCTATTTAAAATCCATTTAGTGGGGTGAGAGATAGCTCTACGCGGTTATCAGAGTATGGCACACAGGCCTCTAAATGTACATTTTCCACAGTGATTAATACGGCTCAGTTTCACACTCTCTCTGTCATAAATGGAATTACTCCTTCAGCATTCATACCCTGCCGGATTCTATTTTCTGCCGCAATGCAGTTTTAAGTTTTGCTTTGTGCCTCGGTGATGAGCTCCCTCCAACACAACCAGAAATGGAGATGGAGCTTTGATTGCCAGACTGGAAATAGGCCTGCCTTGTGCTCACTACAGGGAAGTAGAGTTCCTGAAATGAGAAATGAGCTTCTCCTGGGACCTGCTGAAGAATGTGTCTGCAAACTGGGATGGTTGGAGGGAGATGCCGCTGTGTGTTACACATGATGGATGGCTGCGTGGGAAACCACAGTCAGGAACAAAATTGCCTCAGGGACCTTGGAAGTTTGTTTAGTTTGGGAGATTGTGTTTGACTGAAGGTTGCGTATTATTGGCTGAAGGGTGGCGTTTAACTGAGTAGACTTTGAGATGTTGTCATAGTCCATGTGATGTGGCCTCCTAGTGGGTTTGAAGTCATTACATTTCAGCTTGTCTGTGGGGAGGGGTTACTGAGACCCCTGCCCTTAGGAATGTCTGTGTTAAGTGACACTGATCAGTGCCTAGCTTCCTAGTTTTCTGCAACTTGGAATACATTTTTAAGCTATAAAGTCTCTGAGGGCCATACCTGTAGTATTTTATTCTATTTTTGTTTGTTTATTTATTTATCTTTGAGGTGGGATCCCACTATCTTTATTCTGTATTTTATTCTTTCTTCTTTTTTTTTTTATTTTTGGTCTTTTTGAGATGGGGTCTTCCTGTAGCCCCAGCAGTCCTAGAACTCACTAGGTAGACCAGGCTGGCCTTGAACTCACAGAGATCCATCTGCCTGCCTCTGCCTCCAGAGTGCTGGGATTAAAGATGTGTGCCACCACGCCCTGCCATTTTTTGGGGGGGCCGGGGGACAGGGTCTCCCTTTAGTCCCAGCTGGCTTGGAGCTTGCTCTGTAAACCAGACCGGCCTTGAACTCAGAGAGATCTGCCTGCCTCTGCCTCCAGAGTGCTGGGATCAAAGGCTTGCACCACCAGGACCGGCACTAAAGATGGTTCTTAGCAGCCATGTGGGTGCTGGGAATCGAACCCAGGTCCTCTGCAAGAGCAGTCAGTGCTCTTATCTTCTGAGCCATCCCTCCAACCCCACCAGGCTACATTTTATATTAGCTTTTCATTGCGGCCTATAAAATACCCAAGAAAGTTAACTTAAGAGAAGGCAGATTTTATCTTTGTGCCTGAATACAGAGGCTTCAGTCAAGGTTAGTTGGAACCATTGCTTTCAGGTGAGCAGAACTTGATAGCAGAAGGTAAGACGTCAAGAAAAGCTGCTCACCTCATAACTGCCTGGAGCTGCGAGAGGCAGGGTATTAGCTACTTTTCTGTTGCTGTGATAAAGCACCATGACCAAGCCCACTCATAGAATGAAGAGGTTTTGGCTTATTGTTCCAGAGGGATGAAAGTCCATCATGGTGGAGAGGCTCGGCAGGAGGCAGCTGGAGCAGAAAGCTAAGCGCGAGCATCTTCAACACAGACAGGAAGCAGGGAGAAAAAGACTAGAAACGGGGCCAGGCAGCTTCCCTAAGCCCATTCCCAGTGATGTGTTTCCTCCAGCAAGGCTCCACATCCCCAGCCTCCACAAACAGTGCCACCACCTGAGGCCAAGTATTCTGATACTTGGAGTCTACTGAGAGCAGTCTCATTCAAACCACCACAGAAGACAGATGACAAAATAGCATCTCAGAGGTCATCTCCCCAAGAACCTACTCCCTTCAACTACATCCACCTCCTGAGTTTCTGTCACCATAAAATTATGGATCAAGCCAGGCGTGGTGGCACACGCCTTTAATCCTAGCACTTGGGAGGCAGAGGCAGGCGGATCTTTGTGAGTTCAAGGCCAGTCTGGTCTACAGAGTGAGTTCCAGGACAGCTGGGGCTACAGGGAGACCCTGTCTCAAAAAGACCAAAAAAAAATTATGGATCAATTATTGCACTAATCTCTTGATGAGGTCAGAGGACTCATGGTCTAACCACTTCCTCAAAACCCATCAGCTGACAGCCACGACTTTAGCCTTTGAATCAAATTTTTGATTCAAGCTATAACAGTCCAATAGTGGAGAAAGGTTTGTTTAATGATCACAGTAGCAAGAATATGATAACAATGGAATAAAAGCCTCGAAGGGGAGAGAAACATGCTGCTGTCAAGACATTGAATCAAGGACTTGGCCTAGTCATGAGAAGTCAGGTACAGCTTCTGGAGAAGTGGGAACTCAAAAAAGAAAAGGTGTCTTCTGGGTCTAAGGGGAGAGGAAAAGAAGTAAGGTCTTGGAAAGAGCACATGCAAGGGCCTTGTGGTAGGGTGGACTGTGCTGCTGCGGTTTTCAGACCTTGCACCTGTCACTCAAGTCTCTGGATCTCATTTGCAGTATGCCATATCTATAAAATAATGTCATTGGATCACATCCTTTCACTGGGCCTGCAGTGGGGTTCCTGGGTGGGCATTAGGAGGTAAATGTGGTACTCAC
>VZQC01004684.1:131480-175804 GCA_009823505.1 Rhizomys pruinosus | reverse complement strand
CTTTACTGAGCCGCCCCCCAACCCCCAGTGTGTGTTTGTGTGTGTGTGTGTGTGTGTGTGTGTGTGTGTGTGTATTGGATGTTTTCCTCAATTATACTCTCTGCCTTATTTTTTGAAACACATCCCTCTCACTAGACCTGGAACTTGCTGACTGAACAAACTAGCTGGTCAGCAAGCTCCAGGGATCTCCCTACCTCCCCAATCCATCTCAGCCTATGCTGGCATTACAGGTACTCCTAGCCATGCCCAGGGTTTATGTGGATTGGGAATTTAAGCCCAAGTGCTCGGGCTTGCTTAGTCAGCACTTTATTGATGGAGAAATCTCCCCAGACTCCTTACTGAACTTTGATAGTATTAAACTTTTACAGTCATGTTTCCCATTTTACAGATGGAAAGAATGAGGTCCACAAAGGCAAAGACTTGCTAAGGTGAATCCAGAGATGATCACTAAATCAGATTACATGTACATTTTCTGTGAAACACTTCATGGAACATGTGTTATTTTAAACAAACCACATGTACTCATATGGGCTCATGAAGAATTATATAAGTTCCTGGGGTGGGATAGGGACTTGCTGACACTCTGGAGCTATTTTGTTTTTCCCAGAATCATACAGAATAAAGTGGCTTCATAAAAGGCTTTCCTATCTGCAGGAGGCGAAGGACGCTTGATTCACTGCAATTAAGATAAAAATAAAGCTCTTTGAATCGTTTTACTAAATAAAGAACTGGATACCTGCTGATAATAATTAATGTTGAGTTCAGTCTTTTTTAAAAAAAAGCCACAGGTACCTCAAGTGTGCTGAGATGTCCTCCTGGGAGAGTTGCTTGGTGGCTGTTCAGTCTACTCTGCCCCCAAATAGCTTTTAGTATAAGAAAAACAACTACCTACTGCCAAGCTCCTCCATGTTCTCAGGAACAGTTCTAGGCCCTTTGCTTATATTTTTTAATCTTTATCATTTAAGTCTTTAAAAACCCCTTTACAAAGGGTATTGGAGGCACTGTACAGTTGGGGAAACTGAGGCCCCAAGGAATTAAGTGAAATGCCCAAGACCAGAGCTTGCATGTCTTAAGATTAATCCTTCAAACAGACATTTTCCTTTTGTTTATTGTAGATATTTCTGAACCTACACAAAATTTAAGAGACAAGACAGGGGCTGGAAAGATGGCTCAGCGGTTAAGAGCACCAACTGCTCTTATAGAGGACCCGGGTTTGATTCCCAGCACCCACATGGTGGCTAAGAACCATCTTTTTTTTTTTTTTTTTGGTCTTTTTGAGACAGGGTCTCCCTGTAGCCCAGTTGTCCTGGAACTCGCTCTGTAGACCAGGCCAGCCTTGAACTCACAAAGATCCGCCTGCCTCTGCCTCCCAAGTGCTAGGATTAAAGGCGTGCGCCACCAAACCATCTTTAACTCCACTGACACCCTCAGCATTGCACGACACGGGTGCACCTACCTACATGCAGACAGTACACTCATACACATAAAATAATAAATAAAATTTAAAAAAATTAAAAGAGACAACACAATGGAGACCCACATGCTGATCATCCAGCTGATGGGAATTATAATTTACCAGTTTTCCTTCACCCATCCTCATCCCGACACTTGATTTTTTTTTTCAGTATCTTAAAGGAAAATCTATACAGTCTGCCATTCATTCCACAAACAAAACCCAAAGGTACTTTAAAAAGGTTTTGTTTTTATTTACATGTATATGTCTGTGTGAATGTACGTCACCTGTGGGCTGGTACCCATGAAGGCCACAAGAGGGAGCTGGATTCCCTGGAATTAAAGTTACAGGAGGTTGTGAGCTGTCCTGTGTGACACAGCTCTGCTTTCCTGCACTTCCCTGCGCACATAGAAAGTACTCTTTTTTGTGTGTGTCTTTTTGAGACAGGGTCTCCCTATAGCCCCAGCTGGCCTGGAACTCACTCTGTAGACCAGGCTGGCTTTGAACTCACAGAGATCCACCTGCCTCTGCCTCCCGAGTGCTGGGATCAAAGGTGCGAACCAGCACACCTGGCTAGCTAGCCCCATGCTTTTGATAAGTCCAGGGTAAGATGATCCCAAGGAAAAACTTTATAACTTTAAAAAAAAAAAGGGAAGTTTATTGTTTTCAAGAACTTTCAGAAAACCAAGAGAGTTTCTGGAAGATTAGGTAAGAAAAGGCTCCTTCCTAGCCTTTTAAGAGGCATACATCTTTCCTGGAGAGCACAAGAGGACACTGTGTTTTGGGGGGAGGGAACTGAAGGTACAGAATGAGGTTGGGGCTCTGGTAGGAGTTTGTGCTGTTGAGACTCAGAATTAGGCCTCAGTTCAGGTAGGATCCGGCTGCTTGTGAGGCAGAAGCAGCCATCTTTGTGGAATAAATGCTGGGAAGTTGGGGCACTGCAAACCAAGATTCACTTTGCACCAGCCAGTAAGATGACTCAGTGAGTAAGGGTGTCTGCCACCAAGCCTGACAACCTGAGCTCAGTCCCCAGGACCCACACGTTGGAAGGAGAGAACCTACTCCTGAAAGTTGCCCTCTGGCCTCCTCCATATGTGCACCCTGGCATGGGCACGCATGCCCATGCACATGTGTATGCACACTGTATTTAATTCATTTTTGAAAAAGGAAAATATCCTCCTGTGAATCTGTCCATCTGTGGTTCCCAACTCTTGGGGGCAGTTAGCTAGTGGTAGAGTGCTTTCCTAACACACCAAGCCCTGAGTCTGTCCTCAGCCCTAGGGAGGGACACTGGTGGGAGGATTAGGAATTCTAATTGGGATATATAATCCGAAAACCTGGGTTCTACCAGCTCTGTTTCTAGTTTACTGTAGAACCTCTGGAAAGATCACTTAATCTCTTTGAGCCTCAGTTTCTTCACCTGTCCATTCATTAAGTACCTATTATATGCTGGGTACTGAGTATTGAATAAGGTGCTATATGTCCAAGTAATGTGTAAACCAATTATGGGGTGCTTTCCTTGTTACACAGACTATGGGAGGAAGCAGCTTGGGGAAACATCTGTCCCTGTGAGAGATTGGCTTTCAGAGCTTTGGCAGGGGCAGGACTCAAGGCTCTGTAACCACTGAAGACAATATGGCTCAAGGCAGGACCTGAAGAGGGGATTTCATAGGAGACAGATTATGAAATTTGTGCAGGAGAAAGCCTTAAGGTAGACCTCATCCAGATACTTCAGGTGTACTGAATGACATATTCAAAGCAGCCACAGCAGCAGCCGAACTCGCAGCTGAGCTCTGAGCCCTTTGCCACTCACCTCTGTCATCTCACCTCTGAACATACAGCACCACTTTTGTCAATTTCATCTGCTCTAAGGATGAGCCCGCCCAGTATCAGGTATTTTAATCCAATCCCGAATTCTCCCACCCCCATTTTACCAATTTCTGTATTTCTTTCCAATAGTGTTTGTGTTCCTTTGCTCCTCTGAGGGATGGAGTCAGGTAAAACAATATTAAATGAGAAACATGGATACAGCTCCCAGGGTTGTAGCAAAAAAAGGATTGTTGGGGGGGCACAAATGGGCATTTTGGTACTGTTAAATAGATTAGGTAGTATTCTGTTAGCTGTTAAATGTCATGATGTAATAGGTGGATTATAGCTGCGGAAAGGTTGGGATTATTCTTCAGTAGTGCGCACACTAGATCTGGGCACTGAGGTAACGAAAGACCCTCCCAGCAGTGGAGAGTAAGCAGTGGTACCTTCTTGTTCAGCATCATGGTGAAAGTCCAGGGGCAGCCAACATGGTGAACTCTGGTCCGGGCTCAGAGAGACAGATGTCCTTGACATGCAAGTCATAACTCCAGTGCAGTATGGTTCCCCTCCCTCCATCCAGTACTGCATTCAGTTCTCTTTTACTCAAACCTAACTTTCAGCCTCTTATAAGGAATAGGGCTTTGGGTCTGGAGAGATGGCCTAGCGGTTAAGAGCGCCGACCGCTCTTGCAGAGGACCCGGGTTCGATCCCCAGCACCCACATGGCAGCCGAGAGCTGTCTGAAACTCCAATTCCAGGAGAACTCCAGTTCCAGGGGAATCCGACACCCTCTTCTGACCTCCGCGGCACTGCACGACACGGGTGCACAAACCTACATACAGACAGTACATTCATACACATACAGAAATAAATTTAAAAAAAGAAAGTTTAAAAAAAAAAGGAATAGGGCTTTGATTCTCCATTCTCCAGGCTATGAAGCTTATGGAAGAGCGACGTGATGTGGCCCCAGATGGCCTTTTAAGAAGGTTAAAGACTGAGGAAGGGCCTGGCCTCGTCAGGGCCAGGTGGCTGGTAAATGAATTAGGAAGCCAGGGAGAGCTCCAGGAGGTTCATTTGTTCATGAAGCAGCATTTTATATTAAAATGTATGTTCTCTCTCACAGTGAACAAACAGAACAAACCAACCAAACAAACACACAGAAGATACCGCTCTAGGTTTTGCAGTGATGTGAAAAGACGAATTTTAAGTTGGGTGTCACCAAACAGACGCCCAGGGCCCAGCTCTGCTGTGATAGGAGGTCTCTCTCCTCATTCCCAGGGAGTCCAGGCTGGGTGTGATTTGTCTTGATTCTTACAGAGAAGTGGAGGTCAATACGGTCTGCTCATTATCTCTGACAATATTAACTACAAATTTAGAGTCTCAACATGGCAGTTTTTGCTGATGAGGTTCTGACCTGGCTTGGCTGGGTCCTCCGTGCTGGGGTCTCATGAGGGTGAACTGAAGGTGTTGGCTAAGACTGTGGTCTCATCTGAGGTTTGGTTGGAGACCAGCTGTTTCCAAACTCATGGCCACTGGCCATATTCCATCTCAAAATAGGCATCACGCATCTTATCTGACCTACTCAAATATGTCTCATTCTGTGTGTCCTGTCACCCTAGGGAGGTATCTACATGGTGAGAAACAGAACTACAGGCCCGTAGTCTCTACTCCAGGAGGGGCTCCTCAAGAACAGGGACTGTCACGGGCTGCCACCACATGCGATGGGAGTGGTCTGCTGGCGGCGATGGAGCAGGTGGGAGGGTGAAGGAAGCAGGGCTTGGGAACCCCAAACTCTGATGTTGCCACAACCTCCACCCTGTTTTCCCCTTATAGTATAAGCTCGTGGAATGAATCCAGACACCCCCTCCTCGCCAACCCCCACCTTAGGCCTGTGCCAAGGTCAAGGCAAAGCCCTCACGTTCCGCACTTGGTGGGATGCTGGTAGCAGTGACAGTTGGTGCTGGCTTCACGTTCCTTTTCCCTTTTTTTAGGTCTCAATTCTTGGCCTGGAAGATTTTGTTCCTTTTATTTATTTTTAAATAGTTCTTTGTGGAAAGTTAAGAGACAGGCAGGATCCCAGTCAGCAGATTTAGAGGGTTTCAGACATCATTGTCGAGTATTCTGTTTATTAACTTAATGATTAGCCCTGCAGAAGGGAGCTTAGTAGCTCTTAGAAAAACTAATCCTGATAGATCTACCTTGAGTGTCTCTCCATCACAATTTCCCAGCCTATAAATCCGGGGTGTGCGTCCATACTAACAAGATATTCCAAAGGATGCTAGTCCTTTTAAACACGAACTGGAGAGTCTACACAACAGAAATTGATTTGCATTCTGATTTGTTGAGCAGACCTCTGCCAGGAAGTCATTGTCCTGAATTAAGTGCCACCATGACCAAGTCCACGCTTGTTGCAGAATCTTCTTGATGGTGACCTGGAAAGGGAGCCATCATTGTTTCAGTTTGCCAGCGGTGAGGCTGGGATTCAGAGATGAGTCCAAAGGCCACATAGCTGAATCTGGATTCTGCGGACTCTGTGTCCTGTTAACTTGACACCGTACCAGAAACCGTGGAACTAAAGCCAGGCTCCACATGCCATCTATGTATTGCTCTTACTGAAACCCGTGACCAACAGGGCAGAGCTTAAAGAGAAGCTGCTGCTGTGAGATCTTTGTTCTCCAAGAGAAGCGTAAAGAATACAAAAGGCAGCCTGGCGTGGTGGCGCATGCCTTTAATCCCAGCACTCGGGAGGCAGAGGCAGGTGGATCTCTGTGACTTCAAGGCCAGCCTGGTCTACAGAGCAAGCTCCAGGCCAGCTGGGGCTACAGAGAGACTCTGTCTCAAAAAAAAAAAAGAATACAAAAGGTTAAGTGTGGTAGAATCTTCACCTCATGACATCTGAAAATACATGTCCACACCTCCAAGTATAAAATATGTATCCACGCTATAGAATATAAAATTATAAAATATACAATATTAAATTCATATCCACATTGTGAAATACAATACAGGGGAGGGAGGGAGGGAAGGTGGGCAGGAAATAGATCTACTGAAAGATTGCTAAACCAGACACATTGGTTTATGCCTATAATCCCGTCATTCAGGAGGCTGAGGTAGGAGGATAGAGGGCTCAAAGCCAGTTGGGTTGTGTGGTAGATAATATTAACTAAATAAATACAGCATGCACAAGGCCCTAATTTCAATCCCTAGCAGCTGAGGGAAAGAAAATTGCCAAGTTTCCAGAATTTGATTATGACTTCATTGGAGTCCTAAACTAGCCATAAGGGGTATCTCTTTTCAGAGATATAAATACAAAGAAAGTCAGTAAAAAGGAACATCTTAAGTTTATTACTATAATCTCCTCCAGAGGTTTGTCCATTTGTTTATGTTTGTGAAATAGAGAAAACCAACCTGGCCCACTTCATGTCAACCACAGCCAAAAGTTGTCATTATTTTAAGTCGGCTCAACAATAAGGGGAAAGGATGGACTAAAAATACCGTATTAGCAAAAGAACTTTTTCCTCCAGCAGGACTTGATATCTGGTGGTTGTGTGATTAGGGATTGGCATTTGCTCAGGGATTGGGTCAGCCAGCCATGGCCACCCTAGGGAGACTTTCCTAATGAGCTATGCTGGGGAGTAGAGGTAGGGGGTTGGAGAGACGGGGAAGTGGGGGGGGGTGTGTGTGTGCAGACATACTTTGCTTCTAAGTGTCTCAGCTGTCCCTTGCTTCACCTCATGTTAGGTAATCTTCTGGGACTCCATGTGCGTGTGTGTGTGTGTGTGTATGTGTGTGTGTGTGTGTGTGTGTGTGTGTGTGTGTGTGTGTGTGTGTTTGCTCATGCTGACAAAGCGATCAGAAAGGAAAGCTCTTCTTTGGGAGTGAAAAGCATTGGATACCGGGCACCTAAGGAGATCCTCTAACTGAAGGCCCATTCACTGGGTTGGATGCAGTGTAAAGTTTGCCTGGCTTCCGTCTCCTCACAGGCTAGATCATTTAAACATCAGAAGAAATGACACAGAAACTCTTGGCCATCTTTTCCAGCTCTTGAATAGTGTGTGAAGCCAAATCAACTAGGTTCTAAATAAGACCCAAGCTAGATCTGCTGGTTGCAGAATTTTTATTTTAATCCATACTAAAGTGAGCACGCGGGCAGGGTACATAACCGTTGAAATGTAAATGTATGCAAATCTCACATGTAACTGACGATGCCTGCCTGGGCTGTGACTGAGCCCATAGGTTCAGGCTTTAAAGTGGGTTTGAGTCTAGCCTCCACAACTCACCTGGAGTAATAACCTTCTTGGCATCAATTTTCTTACTGTATGTCCTAGTTTGTCTTCCATTGCTGTGACAAAACACTCTGACTGTAACCAACTTGGGGAGGAAAGGGTGTAATTCAGCTTACATCTCCTGGATCAGTTCATCACTTAGGGAGCCCAAGGCAGGAACTCAGGGCAAGAACCTGGAGGCAGGAGCTGAAGCACAGGCCATGGAGGAATGCTGTTCACTGGCTTGTTCCCCTGGCTCATGCCCAGCCCGCCTTCTTATACGGTACACAACAACCTGCCCAGGGTGGCACCACTCATTGTGGACTGGGCCCTCCCACACTGCTCTACCATCAAGATAATACTCCACGGATGTGGCCACAGGCCAATCCAATGGAGCCAATCCCCAATTGAGGCTCCCTCAACCCAGGTGTGTCAAGTTGACACTAAAGCTATCCAGCAACACTGTAGAATAGGGTTTTCTAGATGTCCTTATCTCTTAGACTTTGTGATATTTGCATAATAACTATAAAAGTGTAATAGTGTCCTGTTTACAAAATGCAAGTTGTTGCCCCAAAATAGCCTCTGTAAAAAATACTGCCATCCGTTATTGCTAGATCTGTGCTCAACTTCTTCTACAACTTATATGCATATATAATTTTTTTTTGCTTGGTACATTAAAATTATTTGGTTTTGTATGTATGAGTAGTTTGCCTTCATGTATGTAACCACAGCATGCGTGCAGTGCCTCTAGAGACTAGAAGATGACATTGGATCCCCTGAGGTTGTTAGCCACCTTGTGGGTGCTGGGAACCAAAACCAGGCTCTTTGCAAGAGCAGCCAGTGCTTTTAACTGCTGAGCCATCTCTCTAGTCCCAATGCTTGGTCTATTTTTTTAGTGAAAACCTTGTGGAACCACCTATTTCAAATCAGTTTCTTTTCTGAAAAAAGGAAGGCATGGAATCAGAGAGATTACATAGATCCTCTGAAATGCTCAGAATCACACCCAGGAATTTTTCTAATTAAGCGGTCTTTGTGGGGGTGAGGTCCCTGAGATTCTATAACTAAAGCCTTAGAAACATCCTATCAGACTGAGAGTGCTTATGTTAAAAATCTATAGCAAATGCATCATGTGGTGTTCCTGCTTACTGGGCTGACTGTACAGGAAAATATAATTTACCCACCAACTTGCCAGTGACCACCTGGATGGAGAAATCAGAGCAGGCCACACAGTCGTGGTGGTGAGCTGGGTGAGTTCAGTCTAATTGGAGCGTGCGGTGGTCACAGAGGAAGCCAGCAAGTTCTTTCCACCTCTCTAGATCATCTGCCTGAGCAAATGGTTCTGCTTTTCCTGCTGTGGTTGCTTTAGGGAAAGACTCAAGAGGACCATGGGTCCTGTGTTCTGTTCTTCCATTGAGAGGACACAGTGGGCAGGTCAGGAGATCCATTATCTGCATTTTGTTTGACCTCAAACTTGAACTGAACAGCTGAGGATCTATCTGGTGGCATCTTGTATGTGGGCAAAGAGAGGGGTTGTCACCATCTTTGTACCTAGAGTACTAACTTAACTATTTTCATCTCTCGCTCACTCGCGCTCTCTCTCGCTCTCTGTTAGAGCAGGCTAGCCTTGATCTCATTGAGATCTGCCTGCCTCTGCTTCCTGAATGCTGTGATTAAAGGCTAATTTAAGTATTCCTAAGGTCAGGAAGATGAGGCTCCAGGCTTTGTTTGCCATTGCTTAATCTTGTGTTATTTATGACATGAACTATCCTATTTTGATTTTTTTTTATTTTTATTTATTTTTGTATGTGTATGAGTGTACTGTCTTCATGTAGGTTTGTGCACCCATGTCGTGCAATGCTGCGGAGGTCAGAAGAGGGTATCGGAGTCCCCTGGAACTGGAGTTCTCCTCGAATTGGAGTTACAGACGGTTCTCGGCCGCCATGTGGGTGCTGGGGATCGAACCCGGGTCCTCTGCAAGAGCAGTCGGTGCTCTTAATCGCTAGGCTATCTCTCCAGCCCCCTTTTTGGTCTTTTTGAGACAGGGTCTCCCTGTAGCCCCAGCTATCCTGGAATTCACTCTGTAGACCAGGCTGGCCTTGAACTCACAAAGATCCCCCTGCCTCTGCCTCCTGAGTGCTAAGATTAAAGACTCGTGCCTCCACGCCCGGCTTATCCTATTTTGATTTTATACTTAAAAAAAAAAAAAAAACTTCTCCTATTTCAGTAAATCTCCCCAACATTGCAATTTAACAAGGAAGCATCCTAGAATTTTTTTTACCTTAAAAAAAGGAAGCATTTTAGTCTTTTTCTCATGAAAGAAGTAAATTTTTTAATTAAAAAGCATATTATCATTACTTTTATTATGACGGTACTAGGGACTAAACCAGCTCTCACACATTAGGCAGGAGCTAATGGAGCTATATTCCAATTCCTTTTTTTTAATTAAAAAAGGTTTAAGCAGGGTCATGCTAAATTACCCCGGCTGACCTTGAACTTGTTCTGTCGGTCGCCCAGGCAGGACTGGAACCTGTAGTCCTCCATTAGCCTCCTGAGAAGCTAGGATTACAGGTGTGTGCCTTCAGGCCCGACTGAAAATAACCAGCATTAATTTTATACCATGCCATTGGGTGAATTTCCTTTTTTTTTTTAATTTTTTTTTTATTAATTTTTTTTATTTATTTCTGTATGTGTATGAATGTACTGTCTGCATGCAAGTCTGTGCACCCGTGTCGTGCAACGCCGCGGAGGTCAGAAGAGGGTCTCGGATTCCCCTGGAACTGGAGTTCTCCTGGAATTGGAGCTTCAGACGGTTCTCAGCCACCATGTGGGTGCTGGGGATCGAACCCGGGTCCTCTGTAAGAGTGGTCGGCGCTCTTAACCGCTAGGCCATCTCTCCAGCCCCTGGGTGAATTTCCAAACCCACTCCTGGCTGCTGCCTCAGGCATTCAAGAATAGTATGCGTCTCTCCAGTTTTAAAATCTAATGCAGTGAAGTGACCCACTGAAACATGAATGGGCAGAGCTTCTATCACAGTATCTCGAATGGACAGTGCTTCACCAAGTCCCCCAGCAAACGCGCACTGCTAACCTCGTGTGTGAGAACAGATGCATAAACAGCACACTGTGCTCAGGAACCTCCATTGGAATAAGAATATTTATAGATGCAGACGTTTGGTGCAAGTGTACTTGGAGCCTCCACCTTCTTGTCTCTACAGCGTGGGAACTGAATGACATCTCCTTTTCAGCTCTGCAACTTTAGGAGCCTGTGGAAATGCAGACCAGCCCTTGTCCTGGGACACTGGTTTTGCAGGAATACTGAATGGTAAATACACTGTGGGACATAGTAAATATTTACAGCCCCCTGAATTGGCTAGGATTTTTGTTGTTGTTGTTCCTGTTGTGGACCATTGTTGTCTGGTTTTTGTTTTGTTTCATTGAGTATAACAGAGAAAGACTAGGGTGGTCTTGAAAAGTATGCCTTTTTCTGGGTGCAGTGATGTGTGCCTGTGATCCCTGATACCCTGGAGGCTGAGGCTGGAGGATTGATTACTTGGGCCTGCCTGGGCCACATAGTGTTTGTTACCCAAAAAATAAGCAGAAAGAGGCTTGAGAGTATAGCTTAATGGTAGGACAAAGAAAAAGAAATTTAAAAGAACAGGAAGAGGGCTGGAGAGATGGCCTAGTGGTTAAGAGCGCCGACCGCTCTTACAGAGGACCTGGGTTCGATCCCCAGCAATCCAATTCCAGGGGAATCCGATACCCTCTTCTGACCTCCACGGCATTGCACGACATGGGTGCACAAACTTGCATGCAGACAGTACATTCATACACATACAGAAATAAATAAAATTAATAAAAAGAACAGGAAGAAAGGGAAGGGAAAGAAAAAACTGCAGGAGGTTGGAGACTGGAGAGATGGCACAGTGGCCAAGACCGCTTACTGCCCTTGCAGAGGACCCAGGTTTGGTTCCCAGCACCCACACTGAGCAGCTGAGCATGGCCTCTAACTAATTCCAGGGGAATCTGACACCCTCTTCTGGTTTTAGGGGCCTTACATGGTACGCATACAGACAAGCAGACAGACATAGACATAAAATAAATAAAAATAATGGAGGAGGCGATGAAGAAGGGCGGGCGAGGGGGAGGGGAGGGAAGAAAAATGTCTCTCCTCAAAGGGCTAAGTATTTTCCCCCAGAATAAGGTAGGCTGCAGGAACTGTGTCTCCTCCCCCATTTCCTCTTAATGGCTGAAGGAAAATGCAGAGGATGACCCAAGCCAGGATGAGATCATGCCTACGATGTGGGGGTTGAAGTCATCCCCTGAAGTCATCCCCGACAGGCTTCCTGTGAGAATCAGCACTTCCGGGCCTGAGAACGGGATCCAGGAGGGTGAGGGGCTGTGCCGTTTTCTTTCCCAGATCGTTCAGACCCAGCGGCCTCATCAGTCTTCTCACTGCTCCAAGTAAAAAAGTGGCCGCAGTGGGGAAACCCTGGTCCTTGGTTTTGAGCTGATAGGCTCTAAAGGCAGGGGGTCTTCTGGGACCAAAGGGTCCTTCTGATGGGGAGAGGCTACAAGCAAACCCAAACAGTGAATGTTCACCTTCCAGACCCTGGGAGTGTGGGTTCAGGATGCAGAATATCAATGATCAGATTAGACACCTATGATCTTTATTGTTTAGCTGTTTTTTCTATGTTTAAGCAACTTTAATTTGGGGACAATCCTGGGTACAGAAAACTTGTAACTACAGTACAGAGGGAGTCCAGAGAGTGCCTATATCCCTTCCCCCAGCTTCCCCTGTTACCCTCTTACAGCACATTGTACATGTCAGAGTCAAGAATGTGCTGTTTGGGGGCTGGAGAGATGGCCTAGCGGTTAAGAGCACCGACTGCTCTTGCAGAGGAGCCAAGTTCAATCCCCAGCACCCACATAGCAGCTGAGAACCATCTGTAACTCCAATTCCAGGAGAACTCTAGTTCCAGGGGAATCCAATGCCCTCTTCTGACCTCCGCGGCATTGCATGACACGGGTGTACAAACCTACATGCAGACAGTACATTCATACACATAAGAAATAAATTAAAAAAAGAATGCTGTCAGTATCTTACTACTAAGAACATGGCTCTGTTTAGACTTCACCATACCTTCATTTATTTATTCATCTTATATTTATTTTTATTTATTTATTTTGAGACTGAGTCTCACTATGTAGTCCTGGCTGGCCTCAAACTCACAACTCAATGTTCTTCTTTAAAGATTGAAAAAAAAAAAAGCTGGGTGTAGTGGCGCACGCCTTTAATCCTAGCACTTGGGAGGCAGAGGCAGGCAGATCTTTGTGAGTTCAAGGCCAGCCTGGTCTACAGAGTGAGTTCCAGGACAGCTGGAGCTACAGGGAGACCCTGTCTCAAACACACACACACACACACACACACACACACACACAAAAGTTTAGCTTAGGTATATTGGTGCAAACACCTGGGATTGAACCGCTTGGGAAACTCAAGCAGGAGCATCTCAAGTTTGAGGCCAGCTTAGGGGTACACAGTGAGACCCTCTCTCAAAATAAGTAATAAATACTAAAGCTACTAAATATCACATACACACTACTCTAATACACAAACATATATAAAATCCTACTTTAAACCTTTGTCTATCCAGATATACAGATGTACCTAGTTGTGTAAATGGATAGTGTGCTCTCCTGCCTTTTGAGACTGGTTATACAAATTGCCATTTGCCTTTTGGGGAAGATTCACAGTAACCATTAGTCAGTATGCTTGGCTGTACTCTGTTGCCTTTGGACTGATCCTCCACAGAATCTTGTGCAATTTGAGTTAGGCCAGCTCATCACAGTTTGTAGTTCTTTTCCCTCAGCTAAGCTGCCAGTCATTGTTTCCTGTGCCCATGGCAGAACTCCTCACCTCTGCCCTATGCTGTTGTCTTGTTGGGATACAACACCCTGCCCTGGAGTTCTGTGGAATTATGGGAGGAAAGGTGTCAGTTTATAAGGTTTATGGATTTATAGTACTCCCTGGATTTTATGATATTTTTTTTCCAAAAGCTTTTTTTATTATCTTATTTCCTGACTTCTGACAAGCTTTTGATTTTTAAAAGAAAAAAATCAAACAGTGGAAAAGATAATGATAATTGAGATAATAGTATCTACCTTTTTAAATTTTATTTACCTATTTGTATTTCGTGTGTATGGATGTCTTGCCTGCATGCATGTAGGTGTGCCACATGCATGCAATGCTCATGGAGGCCAGAAGAGGGCATCTGATCCCCTGAAACTAGAGTTACAGATGTTAGTCACCATGTGGGTGTTGGGAACTGAACCTGGGTTCTCTGAAAGAGCCCCTTGTGTGCTGAACCACTGAGCCATCTCTCCAACCCCTACAGTCTAGATTTTAATAAGGAAGTATGGGAGTGAGTATCCGTCCTATATAAGATTTATACCAAAAAAAAAAAAAATCCATCCCAGTTTTGTTTTTGCATTGTATTGAAATTGTTATTTAATGCTGGTCTATGTAAAATTTTACTTCTCCCCACGGTGTTTTTGCAACCTTATAAGAAGAATAATTTAGCTGAGTGTGGTAGCGCACACCTTTAATCCCAGCACTTGGGAGGCAGAGACAGGGGGATCTCTGTGAGTTCAAGGCCAGCCTGGTCTACATAGGGAGTTCCAGGACAGCTCAGGCTACAGGGAGACCCTGTCTCAAAAAGACCACAAAAGAAAAAAAAAAGGGGGGGGGTGGGCTGGAGAGATGGCTCAGCAGTTAAGAGCACTGACTGCTCTTGCAGAGGACCTGGATTCGATTCCCAGCACCCACATGGCAACTAAGCCGGGCAAAAGACGTGCATGGTGGTGCACAACTTTAATCCTAGCATTCAGAGGCAGAGGCAGATGGATCTCTGTGAGTTTAACGCCAGCCTGGTCTACAGAGTGAGTTCCAGGCCAGCTGGGGCTATAGGGAGACCCTGTCTGAAAAGACAATAAATAAATAAATAAATAAATAAATAAATAAATAAATAAATAAGAATTTACTGTAGAAAACCTGGGAAATACAGATTTTTTTCCCCCCTATGTCATTACTTTTGAAAGCCACATGATATAGTTTATGGCTGTGGTAGCCCATAAAATGGATTTAACTAATTCAAAACTTAACTTGAGATGAACAGTTTTACGGATGCACTTTTGCATACATCTAAAAGGTTATATTCTGAAGAATGGAATTATTGAGCCCAAAATGTGTGCTTAATAGCTCTTAGAAGGCATCTCAGCAGTTAACAGCACTGTGGAGAGAGGCTTTTCTGGATGTCCAAGGAAGCTTGGAGTCCTAAGGTTCTGTGGTGGCATTGTTAAGGTGACTCAGTACACACGGTAATGTGTTGGGTGGATTCAAACATTGGAGCTAAGCCTTGTCAGGTAACTCATCAACTTCTGGAGGGAATGATTTGTCAGGACCTGTTGCCGTTTGTTGTGACCTCATCTGCTGAAGGTGACGGCCTTGGAGTGGAGGATTTACAAGGGGGCAGGCTTGCACAGGCTCTGCCCCGCACGACATTCCGTGCCCTCCAGCTTCAAGTAGCTTCACAAAATAGCCCATTTCATGAATAGCCCATCTCTTCATTTCGCACTGGTAATTGTTGGACCATCTTTTATGCTCGTGTTTTCTGCCTGATGGACCATCAAGCCAAACTTCTTGGCAGGTTTTCTAGCCAGTTAAAGATGGAAGGCTAATTCCATTGAGCAGCCAACCAGCTGATGGGATTATAGCACACACAGAAGACAATGGGCGAGGGTTTCATACTGCATGAACTGGGTTGGCCTTGCTCTTTGCCTAGTATAGTAGCAGAGATGGGAAATGTCTGGATTCTGTGCTTGCTGCATTGCCCTTTTAAAGAGAGTCTACTTTGGGGACTGGAAGTGTAGCTCAGAGGTGGAGCACTTGCTAGCATGCTATGGGCCCCAAGTTTGATCATGGGCACCACAAAAAAAAAAAAAAAAAAAAAGTCTCCATTACTTAAATTCTTCTCTAGAGTGTAGGTGTTACTGATATTTTCAAAAGCTAAAGACATGTTTTGAACCTCTGACTTGGGTCCTGGACTCTTCACTTTCCTTAGGAAACCATTTGTTTATCACAAAAAGCATACTTTCTGCCAATTATGCATTTTGAAGGGATGATTTCATGATAAGTGCATGAACGGTGGAAGAGAGTGACAACTAGGGGTCTGTAGAACCAGTTTGGGTTGAAACCACATTGGCAGCCCCAAACACAGGATTGTGTCTGATCTTTGTGGGGATTCTGTGGGGGAGTAAACGGGTCATTGAAGGAATGAATGAATGCCTGCAAGAGGCAGCTAATTAAAGTAATCCTGTGGTGTGATTTATAATGTTTAGAACCAACTTTTAATTTAAAATGATTCCCCATTACCCATTTCCTCGAGAATTGTAATAAATTGAAGTTAATAGGGAGTCCCTGTGTGCAAAGAAAGTATGAAGGAACCCTAAAATCAGATGCAGAGAAGCAGTGGCTTGTTTAAGAGTCTCGAGGTCAAGAATTGATTGAAAACAAGCACCTGTTTTCAGCCTGCCCTTAGCCTGGTTTAGGAATGTCCTCTGAAGCCCCATGGGGAAGACCCAGGAGAAGGTGACGGGTACCTGTGAGCAGGCGGCGTCTCTGCTGTGGAGCTGGGTGAGGACGGACATTTCTGCTACAGAAATGCTCTCATTGAATACCAACTGCCTTCCTAAAAGACAAGTTTTCTCCCTTTAGGCAAACTGAAAGGGAAAAAAAGCCAAGTCATTTTTGTTCCCTCCCTTTTGGAAAATTGAGGAAACAAACACAAGCTATTTTTTCTCCCTTTTGAGAAACTGAGGAACAATGCTTTATGTCATTTCTTGATCTATGAGAAAATGCCCCCCAACCCCCACACCCCCACACCCCACACCCCCACACACAGGAAGCCTCTTTGGAGGTGGGTGGTTCCGTTTCTCTGTTCTTTTTCTCTGAGGTCGGGATGAGCCATGGGTGATTCAGCTTCAGGGCACTGCATTTACCAGGCCCCAGTTCAACCCTCCAGCCTGAACCGGCCATACTGCTGGGTCATATCTATGCATTAGAAGAAAGGGCGTCTGGGGATTGTCTCCTGAGCTGGTTCTGCTAATGCTACAGTTTCTTTAAGTGAACAACATGGTCCTTCTAGGTTGCTTAGACTTTTAAATGGAAGTGACAATTAATTAAAAAGTTAATGAACTTTGACACTGCAACAAGGCTTCTACCCCAGCATTCAGTCTTCATATCTCTTAAAATTCTTTCTTTCCAATATGGGCTATTATTGTTTTAAAACACAGCTTTGGTGAACAGACCTCCAGGACTGTCTCTCCTAAGCCTTTGTACCAAAACAGCATAGTTCTCCTTTCATGGGAACAACACAATTCTCAAACAATTTGACAGCAGATCAATGCATGGTGGCAAATGTCTTTAGTCCTAGCACTTGAGAGGCAGAGGCAGGAGAATCTCTAAGATCAAGGCCAGCCTGGTCTACATAGTGAGTGCCAGGCCAGCCAGGGCTACAGGGAGATCTTGTCTCAAAAAGATCCCCCCCCCCCTAAAAAACTGCCAACAGTAAAAGGTTTCTGAATATGCAGCAACCAAAAATGAATTTGAAGTTCAACAGGCAATGAAGCTGAAGTGTTTCTGGCAGGGCTTGCCTGCTTTGCATCTTGTGACCTTGGTCCTCCGCACACAACCAGGCTGTGCATTGCACAGGCCTTCATGCCTTATAGTAGTATAGTGGCTGCTTGAAACACCTTGGGTTCCCAAAGATTGTGAGCTGTGAGCTGTAGTGCTTTTTATTATCATACAACATTTCTGCTCTAATAGAGACAGCGACTTCCAGAAAGCAAAAGTTGTTTTGTTTTGTTTTTTAAAATATTTTCCTATCTTCATTCCTTAGAATATAAGTCTCAAATCAGCATTGGGCCTGGAGAAATGGTTCATCATATCTTGCTCTTGCAGTGATTTATTTGGTTTCTAGCACCCAGGGTGACTCCAAATCCAGATAAACTGACGCCCCCTTCTGGCCTTCACCAGCAACTGCACTCATGTGTGACATATAGATACACATATACACAATTAAGAAACTAAAATATCCAGGCTTGGTGGTGCATACCTTTAATCACAGCACCCAGTAGGTAGAGCCAAGTGAATCTCTGAGTTCCAGGCAGGGCAACATAATGAGATCCTTTTCTCAAATAAATAAACAAATAAATAAATAATTTTTAAAAATTAGTATATCTTTGGATTATTTTGTGTTAGAATGTTTGATTCTTTTAAATGTTCAAGTTCCTGGCTTGAGTTTAATTTTTAATTTTTTTTAATTTTTTTAATTTTTTTTATTTCTGTATGTGTATCAATGTACTGTCTGCATGCAGGTCTGTGCACCCGTGTCGTGCAATGCCGCGGAGGTCAGAAGAGGGTCTCGGATTCCCCTGGAGCTGGAGTTCTCCTGGAATTGGAGTTCTAGACGGCTCTCGGCCGCCATGTGGGCGCTGGGGATCGAACCCGGGTCCTCTGTAAGAGCGGTCAGCGCTCTTAACTGCTAGGCCATCTCTCCAGCCCCCTTGAGTTTCATTTTTAAAAAAATAAAATTAACTTTGGCTTGGAAATAGCACAAAATTTCCAGCAATTTTTGAAATGGCCCTAAACACACTTCTTCCATTTTATTCTATATGTTTATGTGTTCTCTGTATTGATGATTATAAAATCAAAATATTGATCAAATCTGGAAGGCACTAGAAGTGCTCTGATTCTTGAAGCATCAAGTAGTCACCCCAAATTTAATTTTTTTAATAAATTTTTATTTATTCTTGTATGTGTATGAATGTACTGTCTGCATGTAGGTTTGTGCACCTGTGTGGTGCAATGCTGAGGAGGTCAGAAGAGGGCGTCGGATTCCCCTGGAACTGGAGTTACAGATGGTTCTCGGCCACCATGTGGGTGCTGGGAATCGAACCTGGGTCCTCTGCAAGAGCAGTCAGCGCTCTTAACTGCTAGGCCATCTCTCCAGCCCCCAAATTTAATTCTTTATATAAAAGTAAACTCACATCCATCTCATTAGTGTGCAAATTTCCTTTCATTTCCAAAAAATGATAAAATTATATGCATACCAAGGAATAATAATATAAATTTATTTATGACTTATTATCAATAAATATTTGATTCATACACCTATTTTATATACCTATATGTCTGGGGTTGTGTCAGATGAGGAGTGGGGGCAGTGGCTCAGGAACTAAAGCACACCTGCCTTGGAAACCTGAGGATCTGAATTCAGATCCCCAGCACCCATCAAAAAGTCAGGCATGGGTGGAGGAAACTTCTGTAACCCCAGCCCTGGGAGGCAAAGATAAGCATACGCTGGAAGGTCATTGGCTGGCTTAGCCAAATCAGTGAGTTCACACAAAGCATAAGGTAGAAGGCAATCCAAGAAGATACTTGACATTGACCTCTGGCCTCTACACACATGTGCCTCAGTGCCCATGCACACACACCCATATGAACACATATCACTCACACACACACACACACATACTCACACTCACACACTTTTCAGATGAAAAAGGGTTATGTTTGGAAAAAAGTTTAAACATTTCTGCTTAAAACAACAAAATTAGGGGCTGGAGAGATGGCCTAGCGGTTAAGAGTGTGGACTGCTCTTGCAGAGGACCCGGGTTCGATCCCCAGCACCCACATGGTGGCTGAGAACCGTCTTTAATTCCAGTTCCAGGGGAATCCGACACCCTCTTCTGACCTCTGCAGCATTGCATGACACGGGTGCACCAACCTACATGCAGACAGTACACTCATACACATAAAAAATAATTAAAATTAGTCAAGTGTGGCGGCGCACACATTTAATCCCAGCACTCGGAGGCAAAGGCGAGTAGATCTCCGTGAGTTCAAGGCCAGCCTGGTCTATATAGTGAGTTTAAGGCCAGCTTGGGCAACAGGGAAACCCTATCTCAAAAAGAGCAAAAAAAAAAAAAAAAACTAAGCTGGGCTTGGTGGCACACACCTGCAGTACAAGCACTCAGAGCTAAGGCAGGAGGATCAGGAGTTCAAAGCTAACCTTTACTCCATAGTAGCCATATGTCAAACAAAAAACAATGTTAAAATTATGAAATACAGGGGCTGGAGAGATGGCCTAGCGGTTAAGAGCGCTGACCGCTCTTACAGAGGACCCGGGTTCGATCCCCAGCACCCACATGGCGGCCGAGAACCGTCTGAAACTCCAATTCCAGGAGAATTCCAGTTCCAGGGGAATCCGACACCCTCTTCTGACCTCCGCGGCATTGCACGACACGGGTGTACAGACCTGCATGCAGACAGTACATTCATACACATAAAGAAATAAAAAAAAATTAAAATTGTGAAATACAAAGAGAAGAGAATCCAGAATCAGTTTGTCTTTGCATTAAAACTTCCCAGTACATTTATTTTTTTCACATTTTTCAAATTATTCTTAAAACTTTGTTTTGGTTTTTGAAACAAGGTCTCATTTTATAGCCTGCCTTGGAACTCACTATGTAGAACAGGCTGACCTTGCTCTCACAGAGATCCATCAGCCTCTGCCTCCCCAGTGCTCAGAATAAAAGCATGTACCACCACACCCGGATAAATCCTTACTATGCTGTCAGTATATAGCTGCTGAAGAAAACTATAAAACAGGTAAGTATAAAGAAAGATTTTAAAGTATCTATATGTGTATGTATCTGTGTAGAAGTTTATATACATAAGTGCAGGTGCCCACAGAGACTAGAAGAGGGTGTTAGAACCCCTGGAGCTGGAGTTGCAGGCTGTCGTGAGCTGCCCAACGTGGGTGCTGGGAACCAAACTTGGGTCCTCTGAAAAAGCAGCACACACTCTTAACTGCTTAGCCATCTCTTCAGACCTTAAAACATTTCACAACTGAGCTCTGTCCTCTGTGTTTTGGAGTGCCGTCCTCCTGATGTGTCACATGAATATGTCTTACTCAGTGGTACACATTGGCATCAGCCTTTTTCATACTTATAACTGGACCTTATTGCTCTTAATGGGAACAGAAGGTTTTTTTTGGTGGCATTTAAAAATACTGAAGGGCTTGGTTATGTGGAGCTCAGTGGTAGAGCTTTTGCCTGGCGTGTACAAGGCCCTAGTTTCAGTTCCCACTACTGGGGAAAAAAATGAGTAGTCCAAACACATGAGCAGCTATCCATTTTGTTGAATGTATGGGTGTAATCTGCCCTGGGGATGGAGGATGCTCCTGAAGTGTTACCCAAACTACATTTAGTTCCCAAACAAACTGCACATGTGGTTAGGACAGTCACTGTACATGTATCATGAACCTGCCTCACACATCTGAACCTCAGAAAAAGCATCTCATAATGCAGAAGGGAAGGAAGTGTGGCCCATTTTATAGTAGAAAAACAAAATTAAGAAAAGAAACAGAGGGGCTGGAGAGATGGTCTAGCAGCTAAGAGTGCCGATCCCTCTTGCAGAGGACCTGGGTTCAATCCCCAGCACCCACATGGCGGCTGAGAACCATCCAGTTCCAGGGGAATCTGACTCCCTTTCTGACCTCCATGGCATTGCACGACACGGGTGCACAGACCTGCATGCAGACAGTACATTCATACACATACAAAATAAATAAAATAATTTTAAACTATATTAAAAAAAGAAAAGAACCAGAAACATGTAAATATCTATAAATAATATAAGGTGACACACAGAAAGCTGGGTGCAGGTAAGCCTTGGATTAGATCTATACCAACATAGAAGTAGCTCACAAATACCATACTTTGAAAATAACAATGCACACTATTTGTAGATTCCTAGAGTAAATATAGAGATAAGAGGTAAGAAGTGATTTTAAAACATTCAAGCCAGGCATGGTGACGCACTCCTTTAATCCCAGCACTCAGGAGGCAGAGGCAGACAGATCTCTGTGAGGTCAAGGCCAGCCTGGTCTACATAGTGAGTTCCAGGTCAGCTAGGACTAACAGCTTAGCTATGGCGAGACCCTGTCTCAAAAGACAAAAAAAAAAAAAAAAAAAGACAAAAAAAGTCTTCGGGGCTGGAGAGATAGCCTAGCGGTTAAGAGCACCGACGCTCTTGCAGAGGACCCGGGTTCGATCCCCAGCACCCACATGGCGGCTAAGAACCGTCTGTAACTCCAATTCCCAGGAGAACTCCAGTTCCAGGGGAATCCAGACCCTCTTCTGACCTCCGTGGCATTGCACGACACCGGGTGCACAGACCTGCATGCAGACAATACATTCATACACATACAAAAATAAATAATAAAAAAAAAATTAAAAAAAAAAAAGTCTTCAAAGAAGGTAGATGAATGGCCAATAAAAAAGTTGCTCAGTATCAACTCTCACACATCCAATCTGCAGTGATACACCATGCAGACCCACTAGGCTGACCTCGTATCAACTCTCACACATCCAATCTGCAGTGATACACCATGCAGACCCACTAGGATGACCTCGTATCAACTCACACATCCAATCTGCAGTGATACACCATGCAGACCCACTAGGATGACCTCAGAAAGGAGGTCTGTGGAAGGCAAGTTCCTGAGGAGGTGGAGAAATCAGAGCTTTCATCCACAACCAATGGGCAGGAATGTAAATAGTGCAGCCAGTGCACAAGCATTTAGCAGGCACAGACTTGCCAAGTGATCCGATGATTTCACTAGTTAGTATGTACCCCAAAGAATTAAAATAGGCATTCAAACATTTATTTATTTTGGTTATTATAGCATAATAACCAAAATAAATAAATAAATAAATAAACCCATTTAAAGGAAGCAACTCCAACATCTACCAGCTCATGAATGAATCAGCCAAGTGTAGTATATCCAAACAATGGAATATTATTCAGTCATCAAATGGAGTAAGTGCCAATCCTTATTGTACCGCAGATGGGCCTAAACACATTAAGGAAAAGGTGTGAGATTCACAAGCCTTGAGTATTCTCTACTTGTTGACATGGATTGTCCAGCATAGAAAATCCCATTATGACTGTGTAGTACAGGCTGGCCTGGTACGACTCACAGCAATCCTCCTGCTTCAGCTTCCTAAGTTCTGGGATTATAGGTGTCCATTTTTTAGGGTTTCTTTGGGTAAATATTTCAGTATTAGTGGTGATGGTCGTGCAGTAGTGCAGCATACTACCCCCCACTGAATCGCATCCTTTAGAATGGGTTAGCCATCACTTTAAATCACAGTTTTTATATTATATGCATTTTATTTCAAACAGTGTAATGCTAAGCACACTTAAGGGGTGTACACCCACCTGATCCTTAAAGAAGGACTCTGGTAGTTGCCTCTGGCAGGAGGGCAGGGAGATGGCAGCTTCATAGAAAGTGCTTTATTTCTTATTTAAAAAAATCACTAGAAGAAGATTTAACAAAGTGTTGAGTTATGCTGGGTGTCGTGCCACATGCCTTTAATCCCAGCCCTTGGGAAGGCAGAGGTAAGCACATCTCTACTACTGGTTCAAGGCCATCCTGGTCTTCATAGCAAGTTCCAGGCCAGCTAGGACTACAGGGAGATCCTGTCTCAAAAAGTAAAACAAAAAAAAAAAACAAAAGTTGAGTGGTTATTTCTGGATGGGAGTGGTACTTACTATGTTGCCCAGAGCATTTTGCTATGATGTCTTTACATTTCTCAAAATTATTTTTTTATTTTATTTTATTAAAAAATTTTTTTTTCATTTTACTTATTTATTTATGTGTATGAATGTACTGTCTGCATGCAAGTCTGCGCACCCGTGTCGTGCAATGCCGCAGAAGTCAGAAGAGAGTGTCGGATTCCCCTGGAACTGGAGTTCTCCTGGAATTGGAGTTTCAGACAGTTCTCAGCTGCCATGTGGGTGCTGGGGATCGAACCCGGTCCTCTGCAAGAGCAGTCAGTGCTCCCAACCACTAGGCCATCTCTCCAGCCCTATTTTTTTTATTTTTTAAATCAAATGCAAACAGCCTTGGGATAGCTGAGGTTGGACTGCTTGGCTAGCACTCACTACTCGTGGGTTCCATCGCCAGCACCTGGGGTTGGAGTGGGACTGAGGGGAGGGTTCTCTGGCAGCTCAGGCCCTTGCCTGTCTCCTCAGACCCTGCTGGACTCTGGGGCTCTGGTCTGTGCATTCCTCTCATGTGGTCTCCTGATCAGTGTGGACGATACACTCCTGGTTTAAATAGGAATGTTGGAGTTCCCCCTTTCCTGGTGACTCATCCCGGTCCTGAGCCTGGACACAGACCTCTTTCTTGTTTGTTTCTGGAGAATCCCTGGCCACCACACTCATCTAAAGATTGCTGGAGTTTAGTTCCAGAAGAAAACAGAAGTGAGTCATTCCTGTTTCTGAGAATATGGTGGCTGGTTGCTATGAAACTTGAGAGAAAACCTTGACCTTTCTTAAAATGCTGATTATTCTGTTGGGAAAGAAGAGATCATCACCTTTGATAAGCAGGCCTTGTAAGAATGAACGGCAGGTGAAAAC
This sequence comes from Rhizomys pruinosus, assembly GCA_009823505.1. NCBI lineage: Eukaryota > Metazoa > Chordata > Mammalia > Rodentia > Spalacidae > Rhizomys > Rhizomys pruinosus. Next base: position 151,730 of record VZQC01004684.1, on the reverse strand, counting down.
TATACCCTTCATCCCCAGTGGCCTGGTATAGGTGTCAGCAAATTACAGTCAAGTCTGGCCTGTTGTCTGCTTCTGTAAATAAAGTTTTATTAAAACATACTACTTTCTTTTATTTATATGTTGCCTATGGCTGCTTTTGTAATGCATCCATAGAGTTAAAAAATATAAAATGCATGGCCTGCAAGCCTAAAATGTTGATGATTTGCCTTTGATACCAGATATTTACCAGCCCTTTGCTGTGGTTTAGAATATAGGTTTAACTCCAAATGTCCTTGGAGGTCTTTTTAAGAGTCAAGGAAGATCTTCTTTCTTTTTTTAGGTAAAGATGACACTAAAATACAAAGAAAGGTGCGGAAAGTCAGAGTCACAGAGCTGATATTACAGGAGTTAAGAACAAGGGTTCTGGGCTTAAGTGCCACCTACAACCATATGACCTTGGGTGTGTTACTGGTGTTATGGGCTGTTTCTTCACTTTTAAAGCCATGTTCTTAAGAAGAGTAAATGAGATATCTTAGCTATTTCATCAGTAAATATTTATTGAGCCCCATTCTGTACCTGGGCAGTTTGATAAAACAAGGCACACAAGGGACAAGGTCTTTGCTGTGCAGAGCTTGAGAGTCACTAGATACAATCTAGGCTTGAGGTGACTGGAAGCAGGTGGGTGGGGACACTGGGAGGGAGACAGAAGTTAAGCATCTACCAGAACTGTGAGAAGGGTCTCTGCACCTACACCTGCAGGGCAAAAATAAGCCAGTTCTGCAGAAACTGGGGGAGACGATGGGGATAGCAATAGAAACTGTCCTGCCTGTGTCAGGAGGAAGAAGGAGAACACTGGAACGCAGGGGGCAAGGAGTAGAGAGGCAGGAGGTGAGGTTTGAGAGGCATATGGGTTCTGCAGGGCTTTATCCCTATGGTAAGGAATTAGGATTTGCCTTGTGGAAGCTGGCCAAGAATTTCGGCAAGAGAGGGATACTGTGATCTGAGGTTGCTACTCAAGGAAGACCCCTTTGACTATAAATAGAACTACCATTTGAGCCAGCTGTACCACTACTGGACATATACCCAAAGAACTCTATAGCCTACCACAGAGATAACTCCATGGCCAGGCTTGTTGCTGGGTTATTATAGGTATGTTGTCTCCTCAATGGCATTTGATTTCTCCTTCATTTCAGCTGTGGGGCCTCAGATGTGGTTGCAGTTCCCAGTGTCCCAGCTGTGGGCTTTGAACAACCTGGGTGTTCTGATCATCATGTGCTGGACAAGCAGGATGCTGGAACCAGGGGACCAGCCCCCAGGTGGGAGAAGCCTGAACCCAGACAGCCCCCCTGCAGATGCCGTGCTTATTGCTATAGGCATATCCCCACAGATCCCAGACAAATGGCAATTGTGCCACATCAAAGCCCTACACAGGGTCTTTTCAGCTTGTGTTTAAGGGGGCAAAAAAATAAAATTGGAGACCAAAAAAAAAAAAAGCCAGGCGTGGTGGCTCACGCCTTTCATCCTAGCACTTGGGAGGCAGAGGCAGGCGGATCTTTGTGAGTTCAAGGCCAGCCTGGTCTACATAGTGAGTTCCAGGACAGCCGGAGCTACAGGGAGACCCTGTCCCAAAAAGACCAAAAATAAATAAATAAATAAATAAATAAATAAATAAATAAATAAATAAATAAATAAAATTGGGAGATGGCTTAGTGGGTGAAAGAGCTTGCTGCTCAAGCATGAAGACTAGAGCTTAGATTCCTAACATCCTGGTAAAATCTGGGCCTGGCAGCTTGCAGCTGATAACCCCAGGAGTTCTGGGAGTAAAAGCGTGTGCCACCACACCAAGCCTGAAATAGAATCTTAACACTACCACCTTAAACAAGGACCTTATTTTTCTAAGAATATTATATTTTATGGGTATCTGAGTCTCTACAAGATCCAAAAGTTAGGTTGTGTTCTTAATCTTTAAATCTCTCCCTAAACGCCATCCACAAATGTTTATTGAGCTCTTACTATGTGACAGGCAATCGATGCATGCATTCCCCTGTGTTCGATCCTCACCAGCCCTGCACAACAGGACCCTGCACTCCTCATTCACAGATAAGAAAAGTGAGGTGGAGACGGGTGAGGTGTTCTGCCAGAGCCACAAACCAGAGCATGGCAGAGCTGTGCCCTTGTGCACAGTCTCGTCCTCATGGAACAGCTGTCCGTCATTCAGAGATGGTTGCTGGTCCTTTCCCTCACAACGTCTATGAAGTCTTTTTGTATTGCAGATCTGATACCAAGACCCATTTCTATCTGCATCCCCAGTCTCTTTGCTTCTATTTCTGATATTTTATTTGTCATGTAGAAGTTTTATTTTAACTGATTTTTATCATTTTACCTTTCATGATGTACTTACCATCTTTGGGGGGTTCTGGACTTTAAGCCATAGTTATAAAAGATTCCTATTCCCCAGCCCCAAATTTTATTATTTTTGTGTGGATACAAGTGTAGATATGTACATGTGAGTATAAGTCCCCTGAAGGCCAGAAGACAGCATCTGTTCCCCTGGAGCTGGAATCACAGACAGTTGTGAGCTGCCCAATCTGGGTGCTGGAAATGGAACTCAGGTCTTCTACAAGAGCAATACATGCTTTTAAGCACTGAATCATTTCTCCAGCCCCTACTGGGAGACTGGAAACCTGCAGCCATGACAGGGGCCTTCCTGTCCACAGAACTGGTAAAGCAGAGGCTACTGGTAAAGGGTTCTTAAAGTGTCCTACGCCACTTCTCTTTGACACTGTAATGAAATGATTGCTTGATCATTCTAAGTTTAATGTGGGCCAAGAAAATACGGCTTTATAAATCAGTGACCATGCTCGTCTCATAGTATGAATAAGTTTATAATTTTGTGAAGAGAAGCAAGACTCAGGTATATAATTCAAATCCCAAATAATGTCAGGTTGGAAGAAAGGTGGCAGTGACTCTTCATGTGCATTGGAATCAGAGTTTCTAGTTGCAAGTGACAGAAACACAACTCAACGTCCTTGAAGTAAAAAGGTGATTTATACTTATATAATGGAAAAGTATAATACTTTTTTTAAAGAAATGGCTCAGTGGTTAATAGCACTGGCTGCTCTTGTAAACGAATCAGGTTCTGTTCCCAGCACCCACATGGCTGCTAACAACCATTTGTAACTCCAGTTCCAGAGGATCTAACACCTTCTTCTTCTGGCCTCCACAAGCATTATCCCTATGAGTATACTTATATACATGCAGGTAAAACACTCATACAAAATAAAAGTAAAAATTTTAGGAATGTATGTGAGGGATAAGTTCAGGCATGGTCAGATCCAGGCGCACATTTTCTGTAAGGATCTTTTTCTATTTACCTTTCAGCTTTGTTGCTTCCATTCTCAGAAATAACTCATAATAGCCAGGCGTGGTGGTGCACGCCTTTAATCCTAGCACTCAGGAGGCAGAGGCAGGCAAATCTTTGTGAGTTCAAGGCCAGCCTGGTCTACAGAGTGAGTTCCAGGCCAGCTGGGGCTACAGGGAGACCCTGTCTCAAGAAGACCAAAAAAAGAAAATAATAATAATAATAATAATAATAATAATAATAAAAATAAAAATAAATAAATAAAAGGAGACTCTTGAAGGGCTTTTTTCAGTGTTCTCACTTTCCCTGCTCCCAGCCGAGCTGGTGATAAGTACTAATGTCTGCCACATAAGATCACAAATGGAGGATGGGAGTGTAGCTTAGTTGCCCACGAAGCATGTTTGAAGCTTAGCATGCATGAAGCCCCGGGCTCAGTCAATTCCACATGAGCTGGGCCACAGATCCTGCTCTATATAGACAGTTTGAGATTAGCCTAGGCTATATGAGACTCTTACCTTTAAAATTAATCCCAGCACTCAGGAGGCAGAGGCAGGCGGATCTCTGTGAGTACAAGGCCAGCCTGGTCTACCTAGTGAGTTCTAGGACAGCTGGGTCTTCAGGGAGACCCTGTCTCGAAAGGACCAAAAGAAAAAAAAAAAAAGGAAACATAAGGTAGGTGTGGTGGCACATGCCTTTAATCCAAGCACTTGGGGCTGAGGCAGGCAGGGGGATCTGTGTGAGATGGAGGCCAGCCTGGTCCATGTAGTGGGTTCCAGGCCAGCTGGAGCTACGAAGAGGCTACCTCAAAACCAAACAAAAGAATCACAAATAGTTACATGGTTTGGCTGCAGGTTAGTGGCTTCTACAGGTGATGACCTGAAGCACAATTACAGAAACATTGCCATGTAACACTGATTATTAGCCGGGCTTGGGGGTTCATGACTTTAATCTCTGCATTCAGGAGGCAGAGAGGAAGGTGGATCTCTGAGTTTGAGACCAACCTGGTCTACATAAGTGAGTTCCAGACCAGCCAGGGCTACATGGTGAAACTCTATCTAGGAAGAAAACAAAAAGTTGATTACTTATGTTAGTGTTGGTTCTGGCAGTTAAAACAGCCTAGGTCTAGTTGGTTCTTCTTCCTGTTGTTTGTCCTTGTCAACTTCTCCTCCCCTTTCTCCTGCTGCTCCTCCTCTCCCTCCTCTCCCTCCTCTCCCTTCTCTCCCCTCCTCCACCCAGGGATATCCCTGGAATTCATTTATGGCAAGAAGAAAATACAAGGATGCATATCTCCTCCCATCTGCAAAGCATTTCACAGATTCCGAGGTTGTGTCTTTCCAGGGAAGGTGCAAGGGAAGCCTCTGCCTGGGGGAGGAGGAAGCAGGACTGTGAAAGGGCATTTAGTAACTGGGGGATGCTATGTGCTGGACTAGACTATGGTGATATAAATAATTGATCCCAGTTGTGCCAGTGACAAAGGACCCGTGAGGAGATTTCACAGTACTCAGAATCTCAATCACAAAACAGTCCTTTACAGAATCTCAAAGCTGTTGCCTTTTTTCCCTCTTATGGTACGAGACACTGTTACACACTCTAAAGTTTTACTACAGGATAACTCCAGTTCCTGATCAAAGGGAATCCCTAGCAGCGTCACTGGAAAGGTATTTGGAAGAGGGGAGGAGCGATATTTCTGCAGGTGGTTTTGGCGGATTCCAAAGACAGAGGAGGATGAGAACGAGGCCAGGAGGAAGGGGAGGAATTGGAGAGATAGACGTTCACAATGTTCATGAAGATGCCACCTTGGTTCCCCAGCCACTGTGTGTACTTTGACTCAGTTTCCCTATTTTTTTGTTTTATTATTGGGCTTTTTGTTTGTGAACTGATCCTCCTACTCCAAGCCTTCCTAAGGCTGGGATTACAGACAGGAGCCAGCACACCTAGCTCCCTTTACATTTGAATTATTTGTACTGTTTTTTAATATGTTTTTATTTTTTTATTCTTTATGTGTATGAATATACTGTCTGCATGCAGGTCTGTGCACCCATGTTGTGCAATGCCGCAGAAGTCAGAAGAGGGCGTCAGATTCCCCTGGAACTGGAGTTAAAGATGGCTCTCAGCCACCATGTGGGTGCTGGGGATCTAACCCAGGTCCTCTGCAAGAGCAGTCAGCACTCTTAACGGCTAGGCCATCTCTCCAGCCCCAGTTTTCTTATTTTTTATGTGTATGAGTGTACTGTCTGCATGTAGGTTGATGCACCTGCATCGTGCAATGCCGCTGAGGTCAGAAGGAGTCAGATTCCCCTAGAACTGGCGTTAAAGACGGTTCTTAGCTGCCATGTGGGTGCTGGGAATTGAACCCAGGTCCTCTGCAAGAGCAGTCGGTGAGCTTAACCGCTGAGCCATCTCTCCAGCCCCTATTTTTACTGTTTTTTATATGAGTAATTGTTTTACCTGCATGTATATAAGTGCTGCACATCCATCCAATGCCTTGAAGTCCAGAAGAAGGGATTGAATCCCTTGTAACCGGAATTACAGACAGTTGTGAACCTCATGTGGATGCTGGGAACCAAACTGGGGTCCTATGTTTCTAATTATAAAAATAATACACTCACACAGCTATAATTGGGAGACCTTCCATCCCATACCACTGTGACTTCCCCTGCAAAGTCTTCTCACCTCTCTCCATGGCTGTTTAAGTGTCTTCATAATTACTCTTTTTCTGTTGTATTAACTTAGTGCTGTCCTGTGTTGCTTGGCTTTCTAAATACACTTGTTACTGTTTACACAGTGTTCATCCATTGGAAGTCTTGTAATTTAATTAAATATCCCCTGTCCCCTGCAACTGGGGTTTCAGGGTCGCTGGTTCGGGACTGAAAAGTGTGGGCTCCAAAGCTGCCCAACCTGGATTTCCTGCTCCACCCTTCCTAGCTGTGTGATCTTGGAGACTTGCTTGTTCATCCATGCCATGGGAATGATAACACTTTCCTGAAAGGGTTATTTAAAGGAGAATAATGTGTAGAAAGCATTTAATATAGTTCTTGGAGTATAGCGTATGCCCTATACTTACCAGCTAGTCTGTTATTATTTTGAATTCAGCACTGTGTAGATCGTGATCTGCTGATAATCTTTTCTTCTTTTGGAGCAGTTTCTTCGGTAAATTCACACATGAAGAAATACTGGCCAGGGCATTTGTATATGTTAACACGTCTCGATATTGTGGTAGTTTTTACTGTCTAACCTTCCCAATTATAAGCGTGCCATCTTTGCTGTACCCCCCCCACACACACACACACAATCAGGACCAACCAGAAGTTATAATTTTCTAAGTTAGATAATTTAGTGTATTAAATATGAACCTTGTGATCGGCCCACATTAGAAAAGTAGAGAGAATAGTATAATTAGGCCTCACTCTCCCATCGTCTGGCTGCCGTAATCACCGGCCTCATCCCAGTCTCACCACACCTTGCTTTGAGGAGTTTCTGAACAAAACCCGTGGCACATCACTCCCCATGGGTTCAGTGGTAGACATTCAACCTCATCAGCCTTTCATGTCTTTAGATAAACCACCTTGTCTTTATCACACTTAAACAAACTAAGAGGAAGTCCTTCATAGGACCTAATACCCAGTTCCCACATTTGACTTGGGACTTGGTATTAGGTGGTACAAAGAGGTTCCAGGGCATATGGCCTGTCTGAGTCAATCCCAATTCCTTATTTTTTTTTCAAAGCCAATTTTTTATTGAAACTTTGTGCATTTCATACAAAATTTCAAATAAAATCTAGACCTGTGTCCCCCTCCCGGCCTCCCCACCCCACCAGAGGTCATGCATCCTGTCAAACATGTTTTTCATCTTTTTCTCAGTCTCAAAATTCTCGATGCAGAAGTTTACTGTTTCAAGCAGAAGTTCACCATTTCAGTCAGTTCTTTGACCTAGTCTTGTTGTTTTTGTTATTCCTTCCAATATGCATCACTCCAAAATATGCACATATGCATGCCACATATATCATAGGTTTTAGCATCTTCAGCTTATGATTTTTTTTCTTTATTAGGCTGAAAGATGTCATGTTTGAAGGCTCCTCCTTGGTAAGCCCAAACCACCATCAGTTCTGCTCTTGTGCTCCACACTGGGGTTTTCCCTTCCAAATGGTCACCAAATGAGGTCCAGTAAGCACTGTGTCCTGTCTTGATCTTCCTGTACTGGTCTCCATTATACAGCCTGGGTAGTTTGTTGTTGTTGTTGGTGGTGGTGGTGTTTTTGTTTTTTGGTTTTTTTCTGAGACAGGGTCTCCCTATAGCCCCAGCTGGCCTGGAACTCACTCTGTAGACCAGGCTGGCCATGAACTCACAAAGATCCGCCTGCCTCTGCCTCCCAAGTGCTAGGATTAAAGGCGTGGGCCACCACACCTGGCTATGCACTCTTAACCTTTGAGCCATCTTTCCAGCCCCCCAGCCATTTCTTAAAGTTGTTATTCTGGTTTGTTTGTTTGTTTGTTTGTTTTTGGCATTTTCAAGACAGGGTATCCCTGTAGCCCCAGCTGTCTTGGAACTCGCTCTGTAGACCAGGCTGGCCTTGAACTCACAAAGATCCACCTGCCTCTGCCTCCCGAGTGCTAGGATTAAAGGTGTGCACCACCATGCCCAGCAAAGTTGTAATTCTGAAAAACTTCTCCATCTCCCCGGCTCACATTGCTTTTCTGCAAAAGTCAGTTCATTGTCTGAGAGGACGTTCTCTGTGTTGGATTTGGGGATGGCTTTCTCACATTTTTTCTGAACCATTTTCCATAATCTGTTGAGTACCCTAGAGGCTTGCTAAGCGACTTCCGTCATGTTAGCGTGAAGTGTTTTGAGGGGTAACATATCCTCCTACTCTGGAGAAGTCTTAGACAGCTGACCTGACTCTAATATGACTGGCCTCCCCTAGCCATAAACCAGCACAAAGACTGTACTGATGGTTAAATTATAGGAGGTTAAATATAGGACGAAGGAATATTGGCCTAACATGAGTCCAGCTACAGCCAGTTGTTAATATAGACATCTCTTTCTTAGTCTAGTACTCTGAGAACACCTTCTAGGGTTTAAGAAAGGTAATCAGGGGCTGGAGAGATAGCCAGCGGTTAAGAGCGCCGACCGCTCTTACAGAGGACCCGGGTTCAATCCCCAGCACCCACATGGCAGCTGAGAACTGTCTGAAACTCCAATTCCAGGAGAACTCCAGTTCCAGGGGAATCCGACACCCTCTTCTGACCTCCGCGGCATTGCACGACACGGGTGCACAGACCTGCATGCAGACAGTACATTCATACACATACAGAAATAAACAAAAAAAAAAAAAAAAAAAAAAAAAAAAAGGAACACCAAAAAAAAAAAAAAAAAAAAAAAAAAAAAAAAAAAAAAAAAAAAAAAAAAAAAAAAAAAAAAAAAAAAAAAAAAAAAAAAAAGAAAAGAAAGGAGGTAATCAGAAAAAGTTGCATAGCTGCATCATTGTAATACATGTTATATTTATAAATTAAACTTGTTGAAAGGGGACTCTGGGAGCAAGTCACCACTCTCCTATGTCTCCTCCAAAACTCCGGGTCTCTCAATCCAGAACTCCATCTGACTGTCTCAGTGGGGCTTCCCCAGTTGGTTTCTGCGTGATGTTTGTTAGCCCCTGAGTTGATGTCACCTTTGCTCTCTCAGTTGGGCTCCTCCCATCATGTCTGCTGGATGATTCAAGCACCTGATTTAATGTTTTGCTACTTACCTGCTGCCATCTCTGTATCTGCTACTCTTCTTTTACTTTGGTGTGCTAGAACTCACTCATTAAAAACAGAAAGCACAGCCATTGTAGATCATTCACCTGTAGATGACAGGTGACTGAAAAAGTTGCCACCTGGCAGAATGTAATTAGTAAACGTAGCTGTACGCTTCTCTAGCCCTCAGAGAATCATGTCCTTGAGTGAGTTGATCTTCCAAGGCTTCTTAGAAGAAAGACTTGGTCTGGGATGCAAATGACAGGTACTATTTGAAAACAGCCCTAGGAGAGGAACTGTTCTGTGTCAGAATTCAAAGATAAATTAAAAAAAATTCACCCTACATTCCCACCCCACCCAGCCTTATAACCTTATTCAAGGTAAACACAGACTTTGCCACTAGGCTGCATTCCTACCCAAGAACTTTAAAGATGTCAACCAGTAAGTACACTTACAATTGATGCTCACTGGACATAGCTTCTCAGACCTCTTTCTCTTCTTTTATTCAACAGCTATTTTTTTTACATTTTTTTTTATTTCTGTTTGTGTATGAATGTACTGTCTGCATGCAAGTTTGTGCACCCGTGTCGTGCAATGCCGCGGAGGTCAGAAGAGGGTGTCGGATTCCCCTGGAACTGGAGTTCTCCTGGAATTGGAGTTTCAGATGGTTCTCGGCCGCCATGTGGGTGCTGGGGATTGAACCCAGGTCCTCTGTAAGAGCAGTCGGCACTCTTAACCGCTAGGCCATCTCTCCAGCCCTCAACAGCTATTTATTGAGCATCTATTCTGTGACAATCCTTTTGTGGCCGTCCTTTTGTGGCCTAGGGCATGTGGTTCATCTCACAGCCTGATTTGATTGTAAACCATCAGCTGGGGCTCAGAAGGCCTGGATTAGTCTTAGAATCTGCTTTCAGAATGAAAGTTTAGAAAGACTTTCTCACGATTGTTGGTACCTCTGTTTCTAGATGGAGACTTTGGTTGGCAAGCAGTGAGGGTGAAGTACTGTGGCTCGACCTCTCTATTTGAATGGCTGCAGGGAATTCTGTCTCCCTCTGTCTCTCATTCTCTGTCCCTCCCCATATTTTCCTCTAAATTAAATTTCCCCAGTAGATATTGAGTACTTGCTGTATGCAAAACTTCCATGCTGGGGGGGGGGCATGCCTTTAATCCCAGCACTTGGGAGGCAGAGGCAGGCGATCTCTGTTAGTTCAAAGCCAGCCTGGTCTACAGAGTGAGCTCCAGGACAGCGGGGGAAAAAAAAAAAAAAAAAAAAAAAAAACCAAAAAACCTTCCATAGAGTTGAAAGAGGTACCACACACATGTATGTTTTTCTTTCTTCAATCCATTTTCTTTCTTGTGGAGACACTTTATCCTCTGAGCTCTAAGAACTAAGCTGGAAACTCATGAAACAATATTTGCCACCACCCTGGGCAAAGATACAGAGGGAAACAAGAATTCCTTAGCGTCCAGACAGCTCACCTTTGTTCAGATGCCAAGAACATGGGACTCGGTAGAGAGGGAGGTTTACCTGTGGTTATCCCCCTGGAAGACCTGTGCTGTTTGCAGGACAGAGAGAACAGATCTTGACACAGACAATGGCTTATGGAGGAGTGGGTAGCTGAGCACAGAAGAAATTGCTGGCGTTCTTGACATACTCACGCAGCTGTAGCAGCTGGCCCAGCTTCTGTCAATTTGGTCCCCTTCTATTTTCCTTTGAATTCACTTCTCTCAGCATCTATTGAGTGTTTGCCTTGTGCAGTACTGATCAGTTCAAAAGGAAGGCGTTTGCTTTCCGCTCCATTATCTCCTCTGACTCCCCTACCCCATAATATCCCAAATAAGCTCAAAAAGGTAGTAAGTGTGTCCATCTTGGCTTCTTTGCACACAGCCTCACCAGGCGTCCCTCCCACCTCCCTGACTCCCCCTCTTTCTCCTCTTCCTGTCATGCAAAATTCAATTGAATTTTAGAATTTTCAAGATACAGGGACTCAATGAGGCATGGTAGCTCACAACTTTAATCCCAGCCCTGGGGAGGCAGAGGCAACCGGATCTACTATTCCCTTCCTCATCATGACCTTGATTTGTTGTTGTTGTTGTTGTTGTTCTTTGCTTCCCAGATATAAAATGTGAGTAATTAATGTTCCACAAGACTTGAAATCTGGAACATTCTGTTTGATTAAAACAGGACCCAGGAGGTTTAAATGATTTGTCCAAAGTGTGTGGAATCGGTGGGTAATGAGAGTCTGAAACCCAAGCTGCTCAGGCCCATTCCTGTGGCCTTCTTTCAAGCTGCCTGCCTGTGTGGTGGTGGGCACGGCTATTCGGGGGCTGCATGGTTAAAGCTATCAGTGTTCTAGATGGAGTTCTTGCTGGTTGTTGAGCAGCTCTGTGACTTTGAGCGAGTTAAACTGTTCTCAGCCTCTGTGCCCTCTTCTGTAAAATAGAGTGAGTACCAGGTGTGGTCCTACATACCTGTAATCCCCTGCCCTGAAGGCTAAGGCAGAGGGACCGCAGGATCAAGACTAGCCTGGGCTTTGTGGCTCTCATCCGCCTCACAGAAGAACAGGGCAGTGCCCTCTTCAGTAGGGTCTGAGGATTCTTTTTTTTTTTTTTAAATTTTATTTATTTCTGTATGTGTATGAATGTACTGTCTGTATGCAAGTTTGTGCATCCGTGTCGTGCAATGCCGCAGAGGTCAGAAGAGGGTGTCGGATTCCCCTGGAACTGGAGTTCTCCTGGAATTGGAGTTTCAGACGGTTCTCGGCTGCCATGTGGGTGCTGGGGATCGAACCCGCGTCCTCTGCAAGAGCGGTCGGCGCTCTTAACCGCTAGGCCATCTCTCCAGCCCGGGTCTGAGGATTCTTATAAGTGGATAACAAATGGCACCTGCCATTGTTTCCTTCAAGACATGAACTCTGTACATCACAATGATGACTTTTGTTCCATCCACAGTCATCTCAAACCTGTCTGTGTTACTCCATTTTTAAACAAGAGTTCAGTATGAAGTTGTTGCCTGGGGGATGAGGCAGAAACATAACCTACTCTTAGCAGTGTTTGAGTTTTGGAGTTTCAGTGTCTGATTCTTCGGTTCCCAGCTTTGGAGATGTCCTTTCGTCCTCTGGACTTCCCTCTCAGCTCTGTGTGACCCTAATAACCCCAGTGCTGCTTCTATATGGAATTAGTCCTGCATATCAGCCCCTCAACCCAAGCTCTCTCTGATCTTCACCTCCATCCTTTGAAGTCAAAGCTATAATATCCTAATTGCAGATGAGGACATTGTGGCTTCCAGAGATTGAGTAATTTTCTTGATGGTTGCAGATATTTTAGCAATGGGTAGTGAAAGAGTACACTTGTGTGCCCTGGGGGTCTGTCAGTGTGAAACTAGGTGCAGGGTGACGCTAGCCTTTATGTAGAAAACTGATGGGAACCAGAATGTTCATCCAGCCCTGAGTCTAACCAGTCTGGAAAGCTAGTGAGCAGAGACCCAGGACCAACCAAAGTCAGAGTGGGAATCTGAGGCTAGCGTTTGAACCTCGGACTCCTGGTTTTTGTCTGATACTCTTTCAGTTGTGTTGGATAAGCTTGGATCCTTAACCTTGGCATCGCCAGCTGTACCGTCAAGTTACCCAGTGAAGTATGTTCCCTTTCATAGTGGGAACTCTAGGTTCTGGGAATGAAGTACTTAATTTGAACCCCAGTTCTGCCACTTGGTGCCTTTTGACAGGTTTCTTCAACTCTCTGCCTGTTTCTCCCACTATCACAATACTCACGGGATTATGAGTCAAAGACCAGCACTTGACAGAGACAGATGCCTGGGTCAGCTATCTTCATGGTCCATTGTGTTCCTGGCACTTTCAGCACCTCCCCCCCCATCCCCCCAAACACACACATACATACATACACACTGAGGATGTAACCTTAAGCAAGACAATCAGGATTCACGCCCTTGTAGAGTCTACTGGGGGAAACAAATGTTAAAGAATAATGAAGTTCATGATTGTTTAAGCAATTCTAATTCTACCTGTTATTTGCTACAACTTGCTGGGGAGATAGCCCAGTTTCTAAAGTGTTTTGCCACACAAGCTTGGGGGTCTGAGTTCAATCCCTAGAGCTGCTATAAAAGCTAGCTATGGTAGTGTGTGCTGCTACTACTCCAAGGGGTGAGAAGGCAGAGGGTCCCCAGGGCTCACTGGCCAGCCAGGCTAACTTAATAGGTGAGCCCCAGGCCAGTGGGAGGAGAGACCTTGTCTCAAAAAACAAGGTGGAACAGTGCCTGAGGAGAAACAACACCAAGGTGTCCTCTGGCCTCCACTGCACATGCACACATGTGCACATGCACACATACAGTTGCTTCAGTGTATCTTTGCTTGAGGATCTGATTTGATAAGCATGTGACATCAGTGTCAATATTTTTTGAGATGTGTAGCTACAGAATGCACAGAAGCCTGTGGTGCTGGGCGTCACAGCCTGGGCAGCATGTTCCACAGTGTGAGAACAGCATGAGCCAGGGTCCACAAGCCCTTACGGGCAGAAAGAAAGTTATGACTTGGGGTAAAATTCATGGGGCAGGGAGAGTAGGTCCGCTGGAGGAACAGGGAGCTGTCATAGCTGAGGCAGGCCTGTAGGAAGAAGACAGGGAAGGAGCCAAATGCTGTTGCACAGATAACACGGACACTGTGCAGCCAAGTGCTTATTTGTAAGTGTCAGTGGTATATTTTAGGCCAGCTCTGTCCCACTTGCAGTCTCTTCCCACTGTCCATCAGTGTTTCTCATTTTCCTCCTAGTGGCTCTTCTCTCTGTCTCAGCCTCTTATCTATGTTGCTGTTTAATATGAAAGGATTCTAACTGTGTGCATTTCCTGGCAAATGAGTACTGAGCTTCATTCTTCTTCATTTATTTATTTATATTCTATGTATGTGTGCCTATGCCTGACTGTTTGGATATACACCTTGTGTGTGCATGTCCCCGTGGAGGACAGAAGAAGATGTCAGATCCCCTGGAACTGGAGTTACAGGCAGTAGTAAGCTGCCTGATGTGGGTGCTGGGAACCAAATCTGGGTCCTCTGAAAGAACTGCAAGTGCTCTTTGCCACTGAGCCATCTCCCCAGCTCTGAGCATCCTTTTTGGATGAATTCTTTTTTTTAAAATTTTATTTATTTTTGTATGTGTATGAATGTACTGTCTGCATGTAGGTTTGTGCACCCATGTCATGCAATGCCACGGAGGTCAGAAGAGGGTCTCGGATTCCCCTGGAACTGGAGTTCTCCTGGAATTGGAGTTACAGATGGTTCTCAGCCGCCATGTGGGTGCTGGGGATTGAACCCGGGTCCTCTGCAAGAGCAGTCGGTGCTCTTAACCACTAGGCTATCTCTCCAGCCCCTGGATGAATTCTTATAAAATATTACTACACTGAATTGACACAAGCTGTACTAACCTGATGCTTCTAGACAAGGGTGCTTTCATGGCTGGGAGCAATGTCATTGTTGTTTGAAGACTTTCTGAAATAAAACGGCATGAAGTAAAGACAATATTCCGTACACAGTTCTGTCTTGGTAGTTTTATATAATCATTCAAGTATACACATTTGCTTCTCAATCACTTGTCATAGAATTCAAGAAACTATAGGTGGGAGAGAGGTCATGTGACTTACCCAAAGTCACCCAGCAAATCTAATGGCACAGCCAGGATTGAGCCTTCTGTGTGTATGGTGTGTGTGAGACATATGCATATATGTGTTAGTTTTTCTTCAACATGGCTGAAATACTTGAGAGAGCAACTTAAGGCAAGAAGGACTATTTAAGCTCCTGGTTTCAGAGGGTTTGCTCTGTCCTGGTGGGGATGGCATGGTGGTGGAGAACCACTTATATCACGGTGGGAAGCAGCTCACATCAAGAGGAAACAGGACGCGTGAACTCCTGGCTTCCCTCTTTTTCTCCTTGGAGTTTTGTCTGGCTTCGTAGCCTGTGGGATGCTGCTCAACCTCAGACTTCCTTTCTCAGTTCATCCTCTCTGGAAACATAGCCGAATGTGTCCTAGGTGATTCTTAATCTGGTCAGATTGACAGGGAAGATCAACCTCCTTAGCTCCCATCTTCATTCTGGTCGGGTCAGTGTTTACTGTGATGCTCTTTTAGTGTCTCCAACATTCAAATCGGTATTTGGAATCATGGGGTTAAATTAACGAATCAACCCTTTCAAAAGGAAGGAGGACAGCAAAAGTCCCTAAATCTCTTGTTCCCCTTCCAATTCATTAAGAAAGGAGTAGAATGATTTATTTCTCATTATATTACTTTGTATATGCTTAGAATACTGATATATTATCTCATTTAATTATTCACATTTGTATCCTATTAAAACCTTGAAACTAGGCCAGCAAGATAACTCGTCAGGTAGAGATGGCTGCCCCCAAGCTGGATGACTGGCGTCAATACCCAGGACCCACAGGGTAGGAGAGAACTGACTCTCACTAGTTGTCCTCTGACCACCGCATACATAGCACACATATGCTCATGTGCACATACATACCCAAAGTAAACAGATAAAATGTAAAAACCTTAAAACTCATGTATCTCTGTTTTATAGATGAGTACGTTGAACTTTGACATCATGGATTAAGTTGTCCAAAGTCACATAGCTGGCAAGTGTAAAACAGCATTTGAGTCCGAGTTTCTCATCTGTGGGTTTGTGTTCTTTGTTCTACGAGGAACTGAAGGAAGGTGTATTGAATATTTCGCAAAAAGTTTTGCTCTAGGGCTTGAGGTGTGCATCATTGTTAAAGCACTTGCCTGGCATGTGTAGACCCTGGGTTTGATCCCTAGCACTGCAGGCAGAGAGAGAGAGAGAGAGAGACAGAGACAGAGACACAGAGAGACAGACAGAGAGAGACAAAGAGGCAAAACTTAACATCACAAAGCAAATGCATGTATAATTATTTTTCAGATTGTCAGAGCAGTCTACATGCTTTGACTTTGCGTGCATCATTTTTTGTTGGTAGTGGTGGTGGGGGGGGTTGTTTTGTTTTGGTCTTTTTAAGACACAGTTTCCCTGTAGCCCCAGCTGGCTTGGAACTCACTATGTAGACCAGGCTGGCCTTGAACTCACAAAGGTCTGCCTGTTTCTGCCTCCAGAGTCTTACTTCGTAATTTGTAATCTAACCTTTCCTAGTAAACGCTCCTTTAGGAGGTGAGGATGAATTGGCCCTGCTCTGCTGGTTTGGATCTTTGGCCTCCTCTGGCCATGTGGAAGGAGACAGTTGGCTCCTCTCTGCCGAGCTCCTCACTGGGATGAGGCTAGGTTCAGGAATGGTTCCAGGTGGGTGGGGTGAGGGAGGGAGGAAAGGGGTGTGGTGTTTGGAGCTCATTATTCAGGAAGCATGAGGCACCTCATTTTGGGATGGCATGAGGCAAACGTTGAACAAAGAACCTGAGCTATTGTGGTAGACTTTTTTCCTAAATGAGCGGATTGTTTTTATAAAGTTTTATAAAGTTTTATGAACAGGAAACTGATGCAGAACTGCTGATCTGTTTGGTTGTGTTTTTTTTTTTTAAGCTCTGCCAGCATCATTTTGGTATTTATTTTTTAATTTGATGACAGGCACTTCCTTTAACACTTCTGGGGGTAAAGTGTAACAAGACACCTCAGACTGCATTCCATAACAACAAAATCAAGGGAGGAGCTAATAGTTTCTGATCCTTTTTGATAATGTCACAGGACCGAATTAGATCCCTCCCCAATCAGGAGAGAAGATAGTTCTTTTAGTAACCAAGGTGGTCTGAGGACTGTGACCCCTTTTAAAGCATTCTAGAAAATGTGCCTACCATGTGGAAAACCTCTAGTGTCCATTAAAATGGGGTGTGCTATGGCAATGTAAATACAGATCGAATTGCCTTCCTCCCCTGAGTCATAAAAACATAACCTCCCGTGCAGCCCTTCTCCTGGAAGATGATTTCATCCTCAAGTACACGGTCCTCTCGGCTGCGTGTTGCAGAGGCCCCAATCCAGTACTTGGGCATCTGACTGCCAACTCTGGAGATGTTAAAAACCTGTTTTGGTTGCTGCAGGGCATTTCTTCATT
Organism: Rhizomys pruinosus; assembly: GCA_009823505.1. Classification (NCBI taxonomy): domain Eukaryota; kingdom Metazoa; phylum Chordata; class Mammalia; order Rodentia; family Spalacidae; genus Rhizomys; species Rhizomys pruinosus. The sequence continues at coordinate 134,586 of VZQC01004684.1, read as the reverse complement.
GCCTGCCTTGTAAAAGTTATGTCTTACTGCATTTTCCTGGCACCAAAGCAGTCCTTGTACCTACCTTTGCATTTGAGTTTTCTGAGCCTTCAGGCAGCTCAGAGTTATTAAAGTTCAAAAAAGAACCCACATGCTGTTGGCTTTACAATTTCAATTCTCTCTTACCTCCTTTCCTCCCTTCCTCCCACTCACTGACAGATGAGTTTGGCTCACTGTGTACCTTCTCTAAAACAGAGACTCTCAGGGCACCTCTTTTGAGACTCTACGACCCTCCTTTGGTGGACCAGAGAATTCATTCCTTCCATGTCACTGTGACATGATACTTGACAGGGCAACTTGAAAGGATTTGCTTAGCTCATATTTGCAGAGAGTTCAGTTCATTGTGCTACAGAAGGCATAGCGGAATAGCAGTTCATTACATGGCCAGCCAGGAACCAGAGAAAGGGAATGACATGGGTCTAGCCTTCTCCTCTTCCCTCTTGTATTCCACCCAGCCCCCACCCCCATTTGTGGGACAGTGCCATCACATTCAAGGATAGGTCTTACCCCCCTCAGTTAATCCTCTCTAGAAACACTCAGATAGACAGACCCAGAGGTTTCCCTCACCAGTCTTCTAAGTCTAGTCACTTTGGCAAGTCAAGATTAACCATCATAAGGAGCTAACTGAGAAGTGTTCCTTTTCTCCCTTTGGCCTCATAGGATAAAAAAGTTGAGTCCAGGGCTAGGTGTAGAGATGCATCTGTAGTGTCAGCTACTCAAGAGGCTGAGGCACGACCATTTGGGCTCAGAAGCTCAAGACCAGCCAGCCATTTTCTTTAGGGGTGTGGTCCCAGGTAGGTTAGCCTTGATGCAGTGAATGGCTCACACCCATGTGTATACGGGGAGTGCTATTGGACTTAGTGCATTTAAGAGAGAGAGAGAGAGAGAGAGAGAGAGAGAGAGAGAGAGAGAACAGGAAGATGGGAGAGGGACAAGTGCAGGTTGGAGGGGGAAGGGATGAATATGAATATGTGTGTATGACATTTCAAAGAATAAATAAAATATTATTTTTTAAAAGTTAGGAGAGGATTTGAGGGTGGAAGAAATCCAAGACAAGTTGGGTAAGGAGTGCAGGTGAATATGATAGAAAGATACTTTGTGTGCATATACGAAATTCTCAAAGAATAAATAAAATCTTTTTTTTTTTTTTTTGAGTCAAGATCTCATATGGCCCTGGTTGTCCTGGAACTCACTATATAGACCAGGCTGACCTCAGACTCAAAGAAATCTGCCTGCTTTTGCCTCAGTGCTGGGATTAAAGGTATGCATCACCATGCCTGGCCATAAAAAAAAAAATCACTCAAGCACACCTGTAATCCCAGCACTCGGGAGGCAGAGGCAGGCAGATCTCTGGGAGTTCAAAGCCAGCCTGGTCTACATCGAGAGTTCCAGGACAGCTGGGGCTTCAGGGAGATCCTGTCTCAAAAAGACCAAAAAAAAAAAATCACTCAAAAAAGAAATTAGGGGGCTGGAGAGATGGCCTAGCGGTTAAGAACACCGACTGCTCTTGCAGAGGACCTGGGTTCGATCCCCAGCACCCACATGGCAGCTGAGAACCATCTATAACTCTAATTCCAGAAGAACTCCAGTTCCAGGGGAATCCAATGCCCCCTTCTGACCTCCACGGCATTGCACGACACGGGTGCACAAACCTACGTGCAGACAGTACATTCATACACATAAAATAAATAATAAATAAATAAATAATATTTTAAAAATATTAGGAACTGGAGAGATGGCTCAGTGGTTAAGAACACATACTCGGGGCTGGAGAGATGGCCTAGGGGTTATGAGCGCCGACTGCTCTTGCAGAGGACCCGGGTTCAATCCCCAGCACCCATGTGGCGGCTGAGAACCCTCTTTAACTCCAGTTCCAGGGGAATCCGACACCCTCTTCTGACCTCCACAGCATTGCACAACACGGGTGCACAAACCTACATGCAGACAGTACGTTCATACACATAAAAATAAATTAAAAAAAAAAACCCTCAAGTTTAAACAACAAAAAAACACATACTGCTCTTCCAGAAGACCTGAGTTTGGTTCCCAGCACCCATATCTGGAGGCTTACAACCACACAGAACTCCAGTTCCAAGGAGATCCAATGCTTCTGGCCTCCAAGGGCATCTGCATTCATGTGCACAGACCCATAAATACAAACACATAATTAAAAATAATAGTAATAAATAACCTTTGCTGTGTTACTCTTTACAAAATAACTCTCAGCCCTATTTCAATTTTTCATTTCACTTCTGATATGTACCAGCATGGTAGAAAGAGTTGGACCTACTGTGCTTAGTAATTGGAGAAGATCCTTGTCCCCTTGTGTCCCACCTCACCTGCTTGCCATCAGGTGACAATCCAGCAATGGGCAGAACAAGCATTGGGGTAAGAGGGGCACTCAGGGCTGTGTGGTTGCCCTAGCCCAAGGGGGTCACAGGCAGCCTTGGATGAGAGTCAGCCAGACAAAACCACCAGCTACCTGAAGACCCAAATGGTAACGTGGTGACACACTGGAGGATTCAGTCGTGGCCGTTCAGCCTTTTCTTGACAAAACTTTTGGTTTGGTTGTGGGCACACGATATCTATATTTGCTGAGCTTGGGTTTGGATGTGAGATGGGGGAAATTCCCATGTAAGGGAGGAGCTCCCTGACTGGGAATGTAGCTCTGTTGGCAGAGTGCTAGTCTAGCATGTATGAAGGCCTGAGTTCGATCCCCACCGCACCATAAACTGACAGGTCCTCTTAGCCTACATAGTGAATTTGAAGCCACCTTAGGCTTTGTGAGACCCTGTCTCAAAACACAATAAAATTAAATAAGGGCTGGAGAGATGGCCTAGCGGTTGAGAGCGCCGACCGCTCTTGCAGAGGACCCGGGTTCAATCCCCAGCACCCACATGGCGGCTGAGAACCGTCTGTAGCTCCAATTCCAGGAGAACTCCAGTTCCACGGGATTCCGAGACCCTCTTCTGACCTCCGCGGCATTGCACGACACGGGTGCACAGACCTACATGCAAAACAGTACATTCATACACATAAATAAAATAAAAATTAAAAAAAAAAAAGC
>VZQC01004684.1:71419-131376 GCA_009823505.1 Rhizomys pruinosus | reverse complement strand
TACACATAAAAAAAAAAAAAAAAAGACAGTACATTGGCTGGTGTCAGAAAGCTTGCCCCCCCTCTTTAAAAAAAATTAAATAAAATCAGAAGCCTCCTACACAATAAAATTAAATAAAATCAGAAGCCTCCTGCACTCAGCTCCCACGTAAGCTGAAGGTGTCGGTTAATCGAACCCTTCTAGCTCTGTAAAGCTCACACCATGCCCAGGGCACCTGGACCACTTAGCTTATGGGCCCCTTGCTGCTCTGCTCAGTACCACACCACGCCAACTCCTGCTCCCACCAGATGAGACACATACTTGTTAGGAGTCCCTGAGCCTGCTCCTGCTGGTTGGACTAGTTCTATAATTAAGGTCTTCTACAGAACCCCCCACCCCACCCCAGCCCCAGGTGTTTTTTTCAAGTAAACATCTCAAGCCAGCAGCCCTCCTTTCATTCTCTACAGCTAATTTTTTAAAAACTTAAATGCACTCATGCCTCCCAGCTATGAAGATAAGCATGTTTTTATTTGGCGCTCTGGATACCAGATCGTAAATCAACTCCCCAGTCCCAGAACACGTCTCCTGGTGGGTGGTTTCACTGGCTGCTTACCTGAAGTGTGGGCTTACATATTTTTCATTCTATCACTGATATACCCTGTGTATAAAGCATGTTCCCTGGCCCCCTAGCTCCTCAGTGCATGTTGGTTTGGATGAACCAATGAGTAGCTCCCTCTGCCAATTCTGGATTTTCATACCACAACGTTGGGCTAGTTATACCCGAGTACCTCCGACCAAAGATCTGTAGTCAGAGCACTGCTGATGGAAGGGAGAGGAACAGAGCAGCCAGCTCACCGTTCTAATTCATAACACAAGGTCACTCAAACAATGCTGTTTGGAAGTATTGATCAAAAATATACATTTAAAAATTTTATTTTTTATGTGTATGAGTGTACTGTCTGCTTGCAGGTTGGTGCACCCATGTCGTGCAATGCCGTGGAAGTCAGAAGAGGGCGTCAGATTCCCCTGGAACTGGAGTTAAAGACGGTTTTCAGCCGCCATGTGGGTGCTGGGGATCGAACCCGGGTCCTCTGCAAGAGCAGTTGGCGCTCTTAACCACTAGGGCATCTCTCCAGCCCCGAAAACCACACATTTCTGAACTCCACTGCTAACAATTCCAGTAGCGTGCACCCAGGGTGGGGCCCATGTGGGTTTAGGAAGCAACAAGCGATCAGAGGAAGTGTTGCCCCTGGCTGCTCAGAAGCCAGGTCAGCTTTTCCAGGGTAGGCCTGATGACACAGCCTCACACTCATTGCTTTTGCCTGCAATTTTTTTTCTTCCTGTGTATGCATGCATGTATGTATGTATGCAGGTCCACATGTGTAGGCATATGTGTGTGCAGGTGTGTGTGCACATGTATGCACAGGCCAGAGCTTGATGTCAAGTGTCCTCCTTGATCACTTCCCATTCTGTCTGCTGAGGCACAGTCCCTTGAACGCAGAGCTCAGTGTTTCAGTTAGTCCAGTGGGCGGTCACCCTGGGAAGCCTGTCTCTGCCTCCCTAAGCACCGGGACTATAGGCAGCTGCCACGCCCACTCAGGCTTCTCTGTGGCTGCTGTGGATTTCGAATCCCAGTCCTCAGGCACATGTGGCCAGCGCGTTAACCACTCAGCCACCTCCCAGGCCTCTGCCCTCACATTTTAACTTCTCCAGAATCGTAGTATGTCATGTACTTTGTTTGTTAAGGTTTTTCTTTTTCCAGAGAACATAAAATAGTAGCACAGTCACAGTCTGTAGCATCTGAGGTGTGACTTTGATTACTGCATCTGTAGTGGATGGAAGAGAAAAACACCTCCATCATTCAAAGCTAGATTAACATTTTAGCTTCTGATTTCTCCATGTAATAGCTAGTGTAGAAGCCTCACACATGTGTACACCTTACCTGCAGGCTGAGGAGAACAGATCCTTTCAGAATGCTTCCTCAATGGTGTTCAGTGGTGCTACCACTGGCATTTAGGACTCACTCATCCATTTATTATAGGAGGACACCCTTACGCTACTGTGTACCAGCATCCTGGCCTCTACTACTTACTAGATTCTAATGGACTCTAGCAGCCTTCAGAGAAAATAGAAAATTCAGGCCAGCAAGGCAAGATGGCTCATCTAGTAAAGGAACTTGCCTCCAAGCCTGATGGACGTCCTGAGCTCCATCCCTGAGAGCCACATGATACAAGGAGAGAACAGATTTCTCCAAGTTGTGCTTTGACTTTCACACATGGCACTGCACTATGGCACACTCACCTGCACACTTAAGCAACCCAACTCAATAAAAATGTTAAAAAAATGTTTTTTAAAAGCCAGATGCGGTGGTGGTATAAGTCTTTCAATCCCAGCACTCAGGAGACTGAGGCAGGTGGATCTCTGAGTTCAAGGATAGCCTGGTCTATATAGTGAGACCCTGTTGAAAAAGAAGAGGAGGAAGAAGTAATAATGATGATGATGTATTTAGCTAGGCATGATGGTACATGCCGATAATTCCAGCACTTTGGAGGCCGAGGCAGGACTGCTATGAGTTGACGCTAGCCTGGGCTCGTCACTGAAACTCAATATTAAACAAAAAAAGTATGTAGGCATTGCGAAATGTGGAGGGTGGATTGAATCACCTCCCACTGTAAACTGATGCTCTGATAAAACAGAAGGCAAGAAATGGCACCCACGTGTGGTCTATCAACATAATCCAATTTTATAGCTTTTTTTTTTTTTTTTTCTTTTCGAGACAGGGTCTCCCTGTAGCCTCAGCTGTCCTGGAACTCACTCTGTAGATCAGGCTGGCCTTGAACTCACAAAGATCCGCCTGCCTCTGCCTCCCAAGTGCTAGGATTAAAGTTGTGCGCCACCACACCCGGCTTATAGCTATTTTTAAAAATGTAGTTTTTGGGAAGAGGAAGCATGACAGCTAATAATCTAGAGAATTAGTTCAATTAGGGAAAAGAGTTTTATCACCTAGCCAGTTTTTCAGATTTGTTTCAGAAAACAAAATATTTTAGACAATGCAAGAATTAAGTCTTCTAGCTTTAGAGTATCCAGGGTTGGATTTTTATTGACCTAGCCTGGAGCCAGTGGACTTGTCCCCAGGCAGGTGGAAGTACAAAAAAACTGTGTGATTTTAGAGGCCATAAGTGCCCCGTGAGTTTCTGCCTGCACAGCACCAGATCACAGGCCTGCTTTCTTTAGAATTTTCTACAGAACTTCAGGCTTTTCACTCCCCTCCCCTCCCACCAAGACTGATGTGGAAGGGAGGAGAGGGGGCTTGATCATTAACTGGGATTATGGCCCCAAAGAAAGGAGAGAGGCCCTGGAACACGTGCGTGCCCACCGTGTACCTGCCTGACCCTGTGAGTAGAAGAGATGGCTCCAGACGCCAGGCCAACCACAAAGGTTTACACGATGGGAGGCGGTACTTTAGCAGCTTGGCTTCTAACACGTTTGCTGCCCCTGCAAATGCATAGCTTGCCACAGAGGTTACAGCTGCAGGGCCTTGTTTTAGAGAGGACCACATTTACTGAGTAAACACCTGCCCAGCATGGAGCCTCAGGAATGAGAAAAAGAGGGAGGAGGGGCAGATAATCAAGGAAGCACTTGGTACATGTTTGATGAATCAATGAGTGAGAGAGTGAACCTTCAAGGGATAAAGGAACCTAACCCTGTCATTCAGGGCAGCGCTGATAGGGCAGAGCTTTGTCCTGCCCTATCAGCATCACAGCTACTTCAGCTCCTGAGTTTTTTGCCCCATGCTGGGTCTGTTCTGAGTAGTTGGCTGATGGGCTCCTGACCACATCTGGTCACCTGCTAGACTGAAAGGGACTAATCATCAGTGGTGAGCATGGGTGCTGAGCCCTCAGGACCCCTCCATCAGCAGCACAGATGACCCCACCCAGCATAGGCAAGACTATAGCCCTGTGCTTGGCATCCTTCCTGGAAATGCAGAACAGGCTTTTCATTCCAGGCTCCAGGCTCCTGGCTTCAGAGGAACGCTGCCTGACTGTGAAGCGTTTTATAGGATTATAACTGGTTGTGCTGAAGGCCAGCTTTGAAAGGTACTTTGTGTTTTTTAGCAAAGCTGCTCTTAGACAGTTATTTCACACACACACACACACACACACACACACACACACACACACACAGGATGGGGAGCACTAGCTCCTGGAGCTGTTCTTTTGGGTTGTGGGGCTAGCCTGGAATCCAACACTACAACACTAGCCTGGGGTTGTGCTTGGGAGCCTTCTCAGAGGGTAGGCAGCCTGTGGGCCGACAATCTGGTCATACACACCTTTGCTTAGAGTCCAAGGCACTTATCCAAATCCCACATCAGCAAATATTGGGCCAATGCATTGCACAGGGGAGAGGTTCTGAAGCCTGGAAATAAGGTGGAAATAGAAGGAAGTCAAAACTGCCCTTAAAAATTCTCTGACTGTCCCAAGGACCACATTATATAGCTTATATGTGCCCAAAATAGTTGGCCTGTGTATATAGGCGTAATTATACCAAAAATATATATCCTTAAAGATGAGAAGCCTATTTAGGGTGGCAAGACGTTTAGTCCATGAGAAACTCAGGAAGAATCCAGCCGTGCAATGATACTCTAGATTCCCACCTTTTAGATAGATAGATAGATGATAGATAGATAGATAGATAGATAGATAGATAGATAGAAATTTTATACTGAATTTTTGTATATTTCAAACAGAGCACCTCAATTAATCTTTTTTTTTTTTTTTCCTTTGAGACAAGGTCTCCCTATAGCCCCAGCTGACCTGGAACTCACTCTGTAGACCAGGCTAGACATCTACCTGTGTCAGCCTCCCAAGTGCTAGTATCAAAGGCATGCACCACCATGCCCAGCTTAAAGATGGTTCTTGGCTGCCATGTGGGTGCTGGGAATCAAACCCGGGTCTACTGCAAGAGCAGTCGGCACTCTTAATGGCTGAGCCGTCTCTCCTGTCCCCCCCACACACACTTTTTTTGAGACAGGGTCTCCCTTTAGTCCCAGCTGGCCTGGAGCTTGCTCCATAGACCAGGCTGGCCTTGAACTCACAGAGATCCACCTGCCTCTGCCTCCCCAGTGCTGAGATTAAAGGCGTGCACCACCACACCTGGCACTAAAGACAGTTTTTAGCTGCCCTGTGGGTGCTAGGAATCGAACCTGGGTCCTCTGCAAGAGCAATCAGTGCTCTTAACCGCAGAGCCATCTCTCCAGCCCCTCAATTAATCTTAATCATCATTATATCCCTTTCCCCCCTTAGTACCCTCCTATAGCCCCCCGCCCCAGTTCATACATATTCTTCACTCATTTACATGAAGCTTAGGCCATTTTATGACACTTTAGTTATGAACCATTAGTAATTCTTTCTCCTTCCCTTTCTCCCTCCCTAGAGGTATAGTGAAAATATATGTTTGCTACATGAATATAACATTGTTACATACATATCCATTGATTTTTATGGTTCTAGTATTTTTTTGTGTGTCTTTTCAAGACAGGGTCTCCCTGTAGCAGCCCCAACTGTCCTGGAACTCACTCTGTAGACCAGGCGGGCCTTGAACTCACGAAGATCCGACTGCCTCTGCCTCCCAAGTGCTAGGATTAAAGGCATGCACCACCATGCCCGGCATGGTTCTAGTATCTTAAGAGAAAACATATATGGTAGCTTTTTATCATAGAATATAACTTAAACTCGAGGTCCAATCCCTTTCCCTCATTTATTTTTTTTAATTTTTTTTTAAATTTTATTTATTTCTGTATGTGTATGAATGTACTGTCTGCATGCAGGTTTGTGCACCCGTGTCGTGCAATGCCGCGGAGGTCAGAAGAGGGTGTCGGATTCCCCTGGAACTGGAGTTCTCCTTGAACTGGAGTTTCAGACGGTTCTCAGCCACCATGTGGGTTCTGGGGATCGAACCCGGGTCCTCTGTAAGAGCGGTCAGCGCTCTTAACCACTAGACCATCTCTCCAGCCCCCTCATTTCTTTTTTTATGCATATGTCTATCTGGACGTATTTGTATGCTACATGCGTGTGGGTGCCTAAGGAGGCACTGAAAGAAAGCATGGGATCCCTGGAGCTGGAGTTGCAGGCTGTTGTGAGCTGCCCAACATGGGTTATCAAACTTGGGTCCTCTGCAAGAGCATCAAGCACTCTAAACCACTGAGCCATCTCTCCAGACCCAGCCCTCCCATTTCTAAGGGGTCATTGTGTTTTGGGCTGTGGCACACTCCCTGATCTGATCAGGTCTTGAGAATACTGCAGAAAGCAGCCCAATCCCAGGACTGGGAATTTGTTGGGGTGACTCTTCAGGTGCTGTGTATCTTCCAACTAGAGAACAAACCCCAGAAAGCTTCCTGGGAATTGAAGCCCATTTCTAAATGAGCAGTTGAGGCCCAGAGTCTTGTAGCTGAGAAGGTGGGTGAACACTGGAAGAGCAGGGAGAAGAAAAGAAGGGAGTGCAGTAGCTCTGCGACAGTCACTGCCTCTGAGTCTGGTTTGGTTGCATTAATCAGGGCTGATTTGTGGATACTCTTAGAGATGGGGTTCCCTGCCCTGCTACACTCTTCTTCCTGTTGCTTCAAGTTCTATTTTGGGGGGTGGTCTTAGTTGGAACCCAGTCATTCATTCAGTACCCCTCTTTACATGTGTGATTCTTCCTGCATCCAAAGGTAGTCTGTCTGTTCTCTCCAGGTAGGAAGGTTGGGAGATATAATGCCAGGTGCAGTTGGTAGGGGATGGAAGAACCATGTGTTAAGAGGTTTCCTGCCAGGGAAGGTAGGAATTTCTGGCTTCTGACCTCAGCTGGAAGCAAAGATGCCCAAACAGTGTCTAGATGCCTCTGTCCCACTACCTCCCTCTCACCCAAGAAGCAGAAACAAGAGTCAGTGTCTGTCTACAACATCACCTGATGTAACCATATGCTGGTGGAAAGATTCAACATAGTAGCCTCCATCATGTAATAACTTTAATTTTTTTTTGAGACAGGGTCTCTCTATAGCTCCAGCTGGCCTGGAATTTGCTCTGTAGACCAGGCAGGCCTTGAACTCACAGAGATCTGCCTGAGTACTAGGATTAAAGGCATGCGCCACCATGCCTGACTTAAAGATGGTTCTTAGCAGCCATGTGGTTGCTGGGAATTGAATCTGAGTCCTCTGCAACAGCAGTCGGTGCTTTTAACTGCTGAGGCCCCATAACCTTAATATTTTTAAAAATGATTTCTTCTTTCGGGGCTGGAGAGATGGCCTAGCGGTTAAGAGCACCAACTGCTCTTGCAGAGGACCCAGGATCGATCCCCAGAACCCACATGGCGGCTGAGAACCGTCTGTAGCTCCAATTCCAGGAGAACTCCAGTTCCAGGGGAATCTGACACCCTCTTCTGACCTCCGTGGCATTGCATGACATGGGTGCACAGACCTGCATGCAGACAGTACATTCATACACATAAATAAATAAATAAAATAAAACTAAAAAATAAAAATTAAAAAAACCGATTTCTTCTTTCTCAAACAATATGGCTTTTTTTTTTTTTGTAAGAAATTTAAAAAGAAGCTGGGCATGGTGGCCAGCCAAGGCTACATAATGAGGCTCTGTCTCAAAAAAAAAAAAAAAAAAAAAAGAAAGAAAAATTTTAAAAAAAATATAGGAAACTTATAAACATTAGCTGTAACTTTGTGTTCCCTTTCTCCACTAGTCTAACCGTTGTGGCTCAGGTGTTTCTTCTCTGACACAAAGGAATGCATAAGTTTGCTGTAAATTCTCCCTCTGAGTATGTCTCTGTGGAAAGTACGTGGTATTCTTTTCTAGATGTGTTTTAACACAAATAGTTTTGTACTGTTTTGTTCTGTATTGTTTTATTTTAGATGCTAGGGACCGAGCCCAGGGACTCACTCTTGCTAACTCCCCTGCCAGCTGTTTTCAAAGTGAGCCCAACAGAATTTAGATCTTTCTGTTCCACACCGAAAGACCCGTCTCCATTCTGACTAGGTAGAGTGGTATTCTGATCAAAGTTTACTTAAGCACTCTCTTTTTTTTTTTTTTTATTATTTATTTTTGTATGTGTATGATGTATTGTTTGCATGCCAGGTTGTGCGCCCGTGTCGTGCAATGCCGCGGAGGTCAGAAGAGGGTCTCAGATTCCCCTGGAACTGGAGTTCTCCTGGAATTGGAGTTACAGACGGTTCTTAGCCGCCATGTGGGTGCTGGGGATCGAACCCGGGTCCTCTGCAAGAGCGTCGGTGCTCTTAACCGCTAGGCTATCTCTCCAGCCCTTAAGCACTCTCTATTGATGACCATTACCGTTGTTTTCGTGTGTGTGTGTGTGTGTGTGTGTGTGTGTGTGTGTGTGTGTGTGTGTTTTACTGTCCTGGGCAGGGCAGCAGCTAACAACCTCGACCTCGTGATTGCTTCTTGGGCATTTACAACGTCAGTGTTTCTTTGGAAAGGATCCCCCAAGGTTGGCCAGCCAGGGTCTTGGCTGCTGACCTTTAAACTGGAAACCGACTGAGTCAGATAGCCCAGAGTGGGTGCAGGGGAAAGGGTTCCAGGGGACATCGCGCGTGGTGGAAATTATTTGACTCTCGGTTGTGGAAGTGGTAACGAATGTTTACATTACCCAGAACTCCACGCTTAAAATGAGTTGCATTTTACTTCTGGACTGTTTTTACAATATTTATTTTAAAAAATGTGCAGGGTCTGGCCAGGACTTTCCCCCACAGGCCTCCTCTCTCCACCGGCTTCTGCCCTGGGCCAGGCCTCCCCTGAATGCTGAGGAGATCGAGTGAAGTCACTGCAGGCGCGCGGCGGGAGGGAGGTCTCCGTAGGTTGAAACCTTCCCGAGCCCGGAGGCGTCCGCGGGGCCACCTGGCGAGCCCTCCGACGCCCCGCCCCGTGGGCGTGTCCCCCGCGGCCCCGCCCCGCTCTCCGGGAGCGCCAGCTCCGCCAGGCGAGGAGCGGCTGCGCGTCTCCGCGTCTCCACTGTCGGCACGGTGGAGCTGGGGTCCTCTTTCACCCGGGAGTTTTGCTGTCGCCTGAGGTCAGCGGTGACATCCCAAAGGGCAGGCCCGGCAGCCGCCATGGTAGCCAAGGATTACCCCTTCTACCTCACTGTCAAGAGGGCGAACTGCAGCCTGGAGGCGCCGCTGGGCAGCGGGGCGGCCAAGGACGCCGAGGTAGGACACCCCCCCTCCTGGCCCTCGGGTCCTGCCCCTCTCTTTGCGTCCTCCCCAGTCGCGGTGTCCCCGCTCCCGCCCCACCCTGTGTGCCGTTGGCTGTCTCCGCATCTCTCCCGCGCGCTCCTTGTCTCTGCGGTTCCTCTCGCCTTCTCCTTGGCTCCTCTGTCTGGACCCGGCGAAGACTTGCGCCTCTACCTTGTCAGCGAGGCTCGGTGTCCGGCAAGAGCCACCCTTAAAGCAGTGCTAACCCTGAGCCCAGGGAGTTCTTGGGGGAGCGGTTCAGATATCTCGCACACAGCTTTGCAGCTGTTTGGGAACAAGGGCTTATAAACTTGTCACCTGTAACAGGAAGATCTGGGGTGGCATTCACCTTGAGCCGGAGCTATATGAGTAATTTGAGGGTCTCCCCCACGACTCCTGAAAATGAATTCTGCTCTTTGGGGAATGGGAAGTGGCCTTGGAACACTGGAAGTGTTCTGGAAAGTTTGCTGTGCCCTTGGGTAAGGTGAGCGTGTCCTTTCAGCTTGGTTTTCCGCGGCCTCTCCTTTCCTCTCCCTGTGTCAGCTCTCACTAATTGCTCACCAGCCTGAGAAGTTGGTTAGGTTCCGCTGGAGGAAAAAGCGACTCTCGCTGTTTTTAAGTCTTAGGGAAAGCAGTTGCTTTCCAGACCCCAGCTTGCATAGGACCAGCCCATTATGTCTTGGTGGTGTGTGTCTGGAGTTCTTCCTCCATTCTCCCTCCTCTAAGAACAACCGCCACGACCCGGGTGTGCATTTGGCTTTGTCACACATTCTTCGATTCCACACACCCACGATCCTTAGGTCCACTCAGTGAATCACGCATGTGGGGGAGATCAAAGATTCATTGCCTTGAACAAGATCTGCCCCCCAGCTGACAGAACTCCAGCTAAACCTCTCACCCATCCCTATCTGAGTTAAATATTTTCAGTTTTTGTTCCCAGCAGCTGTGGCAGTGTGGTGGGTTCCAATTTGGACAGGATGGCACCTGCATACAGTCCAGGTTGTTTGGACTTGAATCTTTAATGGAAATGTCATAATTGAATGAGTAGAGAGGATCAGTGGGGCTGGTGGCCCCTCAAACTCCTTCTGGAAAGAAGGGGGGGGGCATAACCAGTTTGCTTAATACATGGAAGTGGACCAAAGAAAAGAAGAGTGATAGCTGTGAATTCCGACCAGTGGCTTTTTGCTGTACTTTGTCCTATGTTTGGAGTAGCTTGGGAAAGGCTTTTATGTCAGCTCACCTGCTCACCCAATCAATCATTGTTAGTCATTGACGATGGAGATGTCTATGGATCACAGATGTGCCGAAACATCATAAAATGCCAGATCCTGTTTTCTTCATTAATAGCTGGAGCCACAAAAATTCGATTTATTTTCCTTCTGTGAGAATATGCTTGTGTGACCAGATGGAAAATGGGTAAATTTTAGAAATGGTAAATATTTTTTCAGGTATCACTGTTGAGTTTTATTGGTGCAATGTAAAAGTTTTATACACATTGAGGCTCAGAGCTAGAAGTCCCCCAGCTTCATTGACATAAAGAACTTCCTAATAATAGATAAGCAAAGTTGGCAAAAGACACCTAAGTGGGTTTTGAGGGAAGTTTTCTTGTTTCACTGTCAGCACAAAAGCCAGCCTTTCTGGGCCTGGCTCCTTGCAAGCTGTTAACCGAAATATATTTTTCACCATTAGGTGTCGCCAGTATTTGAAAATGTTTTTTTAAAAAGCCTTCACTTGTCTGCCTTAAAAAAAAAACCATGATTATATAATTGTTTACAAAGTAGACAATGATTATTAAGTCCTATGGAAGTTTTTTTTTAAGAACTGGTTGTTTTCTTTGTAGGAAAAAAATAAAACCAGGTGTATCCAAAGGTCTTCTTAGGCTAAAGGGATTGGTTGACCTTCAAATGCTCTTGTGGCTGAGCACCTGAGCCCAGTAGACTTGCGATGGCCCTTTCTTCCTGGGCTTGGGCTATGGAGGCTAGTGTGTGCAGCATGGCATTGATCAGTGCCTTGTCGCCCTCAGTCACCTTGGTAATGGCCACTTAACAAAAGGCTCAGGGAGCAGGCTTTGATGTGCTTTTGATACCTGAATAAAAATTATGCAAAAATTCTCTTGAAATCAAATAATAAAATGTATAGGCAAGATTTAATTTAAATGCTTTAGTTCATTTGGTGGAAGCTCTCAGTAAATGCAAAAATGATAAGACTTTTATTTTCTTTCAATTTTAAACTTTAAAAAATATTTTACATGGATTATGATCATGCATACCAGATATTTTATGTCAATTAATACAATGTAATACTGCTTCTTAATCTCTCTTATGACATGGGTATATGAGTTGAGTTGCAAATGCCAAATTTTATTTAATTACTGTATTTATTTATTTTTGCAAAAGCTAAATTTTATTTATTTTATTGTATTTATTTATTTTTGCAAATGCTAAGTTTTAATGGCCATGACTAGCTAGATCCTTCCAACTCTAAACATTCCTGTGAAATCTAAGGAGCCTAGTACATGGTTCTGGATTTTCACAGAGAAATGTATGACATGAGCCGTTTATTTCTTCTAATCATTTATGCAGTTTAGCGCAGTTTAACTCTGTTTTCATAGTTATTGTTCACTTCCTGTGTTAGGAGGGAGTGCTCATTCAGTACTTCTAGATGCTCTGAACATCTGATCAGCTCACTAAAAGGAAAGCTGTTGTTTCTAATGAATTAGGCTAGAACACTGCTTCTCCCACTGTGAGGTTTATCCTTTAATTAAAAAATAAAAAAACACAGGAGGCAGAGAAGAGGGAGGGGAAGGAGAGGGGGAGGTAGAGGTGGCTTAGTAGCCACACCTATAATCCAGCACTCAGAAAGCTGACACAGAAGATTGCCGTGAACTCAAGGTCAGCCTGGGGAGTGAAACTCTGTTCCTCCCCCAAAATAAATAATGAAGAAATCAATGAAAGTTCATATGAGTGGACATACTGGTTAGGGAAGCTAGAGTGTGAGGAAAAGGCTTTTAAGAGTTTTGGGCCAATTATTATTGGTTAGTATGTGTGTGCAAATGTAGGCACATGTTTCATGACATGCTTGTGGAGTTTAGAGGACAACTTGTAGGTGTCGGCTCTCTCTTTCCAACATGGGATCTGATGATTGAACTCGGGTCCTCAGGCTTGCACAGCAGATGCTCTTTCCAGCAGGGCCATGTCACTGACTCTCTTTTTTTTTTTTTTTTTTTTTTTTTTCTTCTTTCCTTTTGGTCTTTTTGAGACAGAGTCTTCCTTTAGTCCCAGCTGGCCTGGAGCTCACTCTGTAGACCAGGCTGGCCTTGAACTCACAGAGATATGCCTGCCTCTGCCTCACGAGTGCTGGGATTAAAGGTGTGTGCCACCATGCCCGGCCCCTCATTTCATTTTTAACAAAAATCTAAATAGACATTTCTGTTATTAGATCTGATAGCTTCATGAGTCACACCCTTTTGGCTTAGATGTTACTCCGCATTAGGCCTGATTTGATTGATGGTATTTCTAGACTTTGCCTTTGTCTCTTGATAGTTATAAAATTTGAAGCAAGTAAATAATAGCTATAGTTTATAAGTAGTTAGTTGAATGTTACCCTAGGTTCTGAAAAGCATTGGTTCTGGTTTTGATTTGACTAGTAGCCTTGAACTGCCCTGGGAATAAAGGCAGTTTCCTAAACATAAAATGACAGTGTTCCACTCCTAATTCTTCCAGTCTAGGTCTCTCTTAAGACTGCAACTATCTCGTAGGTCAACTTTGAGAACGCATTATTCTCTTCCCACTTTGTGAATAAAGGTACTGAAGGGAGGTGACTTGCAGCAACACACAAAGAAAATCCAACCTGATCCAGGATCAAATGCCAGATTTCCTAGTAGATTTAGTCCCAACATTCGGTACTGGTGGCCCTCGAAACAACATATAAAGTGCTCCAGCTATTGTCTCTTAAAGACATAATCTTGGGGCTGGAGAGATGGCCTAGCGGTTAAGAGCGCCGACCGCTCTTACAGAGAACCCGGGTTCGATCCCCAGCACCCACGTGGCGGCCTAGAACCATCTGAAACTCCAATTCCAGGAGAACTCCAGTTCCAGGGGAATCCGACACCCTCTTCTGACCTCCGCGGCATTGCACGACAGAGGTGCACAAACCTACATGCAGACACTACATTGATACACAAATAGAAATAAATAAAAATTAAAAAAAAAGACATAATCTTAAATAATCTTGAGCTTATAACTCAGCCTGTGCCTTTGAAGCCTCAGCTGCAGGGCAGGGTGAACCCTATGTTTTGCTATGATTTATACCTTGTCAGTCAATATCGGTATTTGAACACTGTACCCACATGGGGCTGCATTCTGAGTGCTGAGATGGCTAAAGACTTACTGGTTTCCAGTAGTTGACGATGCTTTTCTTAGAATCTTCATCACATGATGTTGAACTATTGGTATACATGTCCAAATTCATGGAAACAGATCAGTTATTGCGACTAGAATCCTAAGATTTCTTTAGATGGCTAACCAGACCCCATGAATCATGTAAGCTCAGGTCTTGCTGGGTAAAGAGATCCACAGACAACAGAGAAAGGTCATCACTTGCTGGTAGCATCTGATTAAGGTTACTGCACCATGATGCTGAGGCTTGTTCAGTTAGAAAAGTGTCTCAGAGATCATAAGCCTCCAAGATGAACATTCTCTGGATCAGGTATATTGAAGGAAAAGAGGTTGACTTTACACATGTTGATGTTAAGGTTGCTTAGGGAATTGACCCTGGAATAAGACCATCAGGCCCCCATTGTCATCTCTATCATCTGATAGTAGAGTGACTTGGACAAACCATCATTCCACTCCAACCATCAGTTTCCTCCTTGGTGATACACAGATGATGATAGTGAAGGTCAAATGTGATTTGTGTGAGTTAATATAGTGCCTGGTACATAGTAAATGCTTGATAACTATTATCAAGCCTGGTATGGTAGCTCACACCTATAATCCTGGCACTCAGGAGGAGGAGGAGGCAGGGGGATTCATAAGTTCAGGACCACCCTGGGCTAGAAAAGCAAGATCTTTTGTCCAAAACAACAAAATTATGCTTGCCACCCTAATTGCCTGAGTGCTGTTTTATACATAGCTATGCACTAGGGACTTCACTAACATCCTTCAGTTTAATCGTGATTACAACAATCGAATGAGGTTGGTATTGTTTTCTTTTGTGAAAAGGAAAGGCTCTCTGAGCATGATGTCCTGGCTTCCCAGGATGGCTGAGCTACAAGGCAGAGGATCCAAGACTCAACTCAGTCTGACCCTTCATTCAGATGAAGTCTGTACTTTCCCAACCACATCACATTGCCACAAAATGACTAAATCGCTGGTCTCCTTACCACATAGCCTACAGAGGATGAGCCTGACTTCCCCAGCACATTGCCTTACAAGCCAAGATTCATTCTTTCCTGAGTGTCTGAGCGAGAGACCCAAGCCCACCAGTGCAGAAGCAGCAGCCCACTTCAGCAAGCCCAGGAGGGTCTTGGTAATTTCCATTGTGTGTGTCTCAAGACCATGAGGCTGGTCTTTGGCAGAGTTCAGCATTCTCAGCAATGTGGACATGACACTGTTAATTCCTCTTTTAGTCATTTTGCTTATCTACAGGAGCCACCAGCCTTCCATGTAAAGCAATAACTGGAAGATCCAACTACCATCTGGGTTTTTGCAAATTGTGTCATTTTATTTTAAGACACCCTATGATTGCCTCTAAAGTCCTGGACCAGTGCCACTGTTTTCATAACTGCTGAATGAAAATAAATTACTGATCACACCCTAATTTTGCAAAGCCTTCTGTAAATGCAACTGTTATTAATGGTGTGTGTGTGTGTGTATCTGGAAGGCAACTTCACTGGTGATGTATGCGTTCAGTTGCCTTGCATAATTTGTCAGTGTTGGGAATGGGTAGAGGTCACACACATGAGGAAATTGCTGTGATTGCGTTGCCATTTATTCATGTGTCAGCTCACACACCGTTGGCAGTGAGGGCCAGAGATGTACCATGCCCTCTTTTCCTTCTTTGTTTTCCCTTTTATTTATTTTAATAGACATTAGTTGCTAGCTTAGACAGGCTGTCAGGAGTTAATCAGGAAAGGCTTAGGAACCTTCGACTGCCTAGGAAAAGAGTGGTTCCTTTTAAGTCTAGGAATACTTGGGCTTGGCTCTTCTGTGTTTGGGCCATTGTGTTCTTTTGCGAGAAGGCAGTCTTGGTTATTAGTAAACTTCAGTTAACTGGAGCTGAGCCAGAAACCTTAACGGTAAATTCATTGGACTTTTTTTTTCCCCCTGGCTCTTAAGTTGAAGAGGAAAGGAGTAGCAAAACAAAGACTTCTTCCAGGGACTTAAGAAACAAATCAAACCTGCCTTCAGGAAAAGACCCTGGAGTGCCGCGGGGAGAGGTCTGTTCAGAATAGGGGCCCAGTTCATATCCAGCTGCTGGATGCATTTGATCTCTGCTTAGCATCTCTGGACACAGAGAACTCACAGCTTTGTGAAACTGGATACTCTGTGTCTGTTCAGTGTAGCTCATGAGTAAAACCCTCCTTAGTGTTGCTTTCCGGGGCTGTTATCTATAGTGATGCTTTCTCCTGGGCCTTAAATATCTGAGAACTGCTGTCCCTGTCCCCTCCTTTTCCACTTCACCTCCTCCCTCATAATCCACACGTGCCTGGTGCTGTCCTTTTCTTCCTTAGATGCTCTCAGTTCCTCTGACTTTGCCAAAGATACTATCTGTTCCCTCTCCTTGCCTTGGCTTTTTTTATTCGGGATATACTCACTGTGTCTAGAAATCACAAATATTGATCAGCCCAGAAGCACTATATGATGGCAAATCAACAAAGCTTTCTTCTATGTATAATGTGCTTCCTTATTCAAGGAAGTAGACTAATGCCTTGAAAAATATTTTAGAAATAAAATTGACGGGGAAGGGCTAGACAAGATGGCTCAATAAATTAAAAAGCACTTGCTTCTCTTCCAGAGGACCCAAGTTCAGTGCCCAGCACACATGTCACGAAGCTTATGTGCACACAAAAACAAGTGCACACACACAAAGATAAGAGCTTTGAATTTGGGGGTCTAATGTTCTAGCTCTTGGGGGAATATATGTGTCTGAAGTTGTTCATAATGATACTTGCAAGAATGCTCATGCTTTCTATGTGTGTGTTTTATAGATTTCAGAACACTTATATATCCTTTGTCTCAGCTAAGTATAATTGTCTTCATTTTAAAAATGAGTATTCTAGCTGAGATCTCCTGAGACCAGTGGAAGGTACCAGGGCACGGGCTGAAGAGCGCCCCCCACCCAACTGGGATTATGAAGGCATCTGAAGGAGGCAAGCAAAGCAAGCCTTCAACACAGTGAAGAGGCATTTAGGACTCACATTGGAATACAGGCAAGGAGAAGCCCATATGCCAGGAACACGAAGAAGAGACAGCACTGGAAAGGGGGAGAAAAATCCCGCACCAAGCTCTACCAACCCTATGGAAGACTCCTGCAGTGGGATCCCTCTAGGGATGCCCCAGGACACAGATATCAGAAACACAATTGGGAACATATTTAAAGAACTACAAGATTACAAAGAACAAATCAAAGAACTGAGAAAAGTGAATGACGAACTCAAGAAGGACCTAGAGAGAGAGAATGACACACTTTGGAAGGAAGTAGAAACACTGAAAAAATTGAGTATTCTAAGCTGGGTGTGGTGGCACATGCCTGCAATCCCAGCACTCTGGAGGCAGAAGCAGGCAGATCTCTGTGAGTTCAAGGCCAGCCTGGTCTACAGAGCAAGCTCCAGGCCAGCTGGGACTAAAGGGAGACCATATCTCAAAAAGACCAAAAAACAAAACAAAAAAAAAGAACAGTTACTGCACTTTCTCAGGGAGTTGAGATTTGGGGGTAGATATTGCATATGTGTAGAGGTGACTCAGTATCTTTAGAATGGAGAAAACCTGAAAGGAAGATGNCTGCAGTATTGCACGACATGGGTGCACCAACCTACATGCAGTCAGTACATTCATACACATAAAAAAATAATAAAAATTTGCCGGGTGTGGTGGCGCACGCCTTTAATCCTAGCACTTGGGAGGCAGAGGCAGGTGGATCTTTGTGAGTTCAAGGCCAGCCTGGTCTACAGAGTTCCAGGACAGCTGGTGCTACAGGCAGACCCTGTCTCGAAAAGACCCAAAAATAATAATAATAATAATAATAATAATAATTTAAAAAGTATTCTAAGGGGTGGTCAGTTTTAGTGATTGTCCCAGGATCACACAGATGGCAATGGCACAGCTGGACCTGAAAGTCCAGTTGCTGATCCCAGTCTTACATCTTCTCTACTTACAATAGCCAGATAAGCCAACAGCCTCTCTATCCAGTAAGAGAGGAAAATGGATAACTCCATGTACCGTGGTCTCTGGTACAGGAATCCTGTGCAGTGGCATCATTACCATCTAAAACAGAAATACCTTAGTGTCCCTTGAAAAAATAAAGACAGAAAAGTTGAGCATAATTATATGTGTAATAGAACCAGTTTAAATATATTTATATACACTGAAATTTGGAGAAGTGGGGAAGGGATGTTGGAATCAGCACCCTCTTCCTTTCTGCTGTGCTCCCTTAACTCATGATATTGCTATCCTGTGTTCGAATTTCACATGTATAAATGTGAAATTTCCAGCCAAGGGAAGTGTATATGATGTTAGCTTTCTGGTTCTGTGACAGAATATTTGATATAAACAACTTAAGTGCAGGGAAGATATTATTTTAGCCCATGTTTTCAGAAGTTCCACTTATACTCCTTGGCTCCAGTGATTGTGAGTCCATGGTGAAGGAAGGAAGGAAGGAAGGGAGGGAGGGAGGGAGGGAGGGAGAGAGAGAGAGGAGAGAGGGGAGAGAGGAGAGAGAGAGAAAGAGAATGAATCCTCTAAAGCATACCCGCAATGACCTACTTCCTCCATCCACTCCCCTATTCCCAAAGTTTCTAGAACTTCCTAAAATAGCACTAGCAGTTGGGGAACAGACCCTCAACACAGGAGCCATGTGCAGACTGAACAGTGGGTAAGGGAAGGGCTGTGCTCTTTATCAGCCAAGGCAAGCAGAATGACAGCCACTCCCTCTTTGCCTAGGCTTGGCCACTTTGGCATGCCAAGGTGTTGACTGAAGCCTATGCTGCTGCCCAGAGTCCGTTTTACAACTGTGAACACCATTGGGGTTGGCCAGAGGACTGTACAAAGTGACTTTGTGCTTGGGCCAGTAGACTGGTGGCCTTTCCCTTGGCCTGTGCTTTAAAAGGTCCAACCACACAACCAAGGCCTTACTTTATATTTGATGGCAGATCACTATTAGAGTGAAAACAAACAACAGATAGACATAAACTTCTGTACACGGAAGTGACAAATGTTGACCTGATGCCTTCTTAGCTCTGCAGATATAGGCTACAGGAGTTGTGAGAAATACAGTTCCCAAAGGTACTCTGTCATGGGTACTACTAGAAGTTGGCAGCCTGATTCAGTTAAATAAGATCAAGAGCTTAATAGCGTGCACATGTGCACGTGTGCACACACATGCATGCACGCACACATACACACACGGTATATACTTAGCATTTATGATTACTTGTCATGTCCTGAAGTTTGAAGTATTTATGGAGGAAGCCCCAGGAAGGAGAGTAAACCAGTGATTGGAAAGAGATATTGCTGAGACTCATGGTCGAGAGGACCAAGGCTTCCCTCCAGCTGCCCCTCCTATGCTAAGCACACCTCTAACCCTAACCTCTCCATTGAGGGTCAGCTCCAGCCAAGGTTGGGGAGGTTGTTGGGGGCCCATCAATAACTTGCTGGGCTTGGGAAGACTTCATTTCCTAGGCCTTGTCTACCATCCTCCTTGCTGCCTGGTGATTTTCTGTGGGGGTTTCTGGGTGTGATCTTGCAGAAGGGGTTAGAAACCACTGTGAAAAAGGAAATAAACTGTTAGAAGAAGAAAATTTATAGTACCTAAAGTGTAAGCCGCAGAGATAGAACCAAGTGCCACCTCCACCCACTTCCAAGCCAGCTGTTTGGTGATGACTTCTCCGGGAACGCCAAAGGAGGGAACATGCAAAGAGACGCCATGTTCTCTCTTGTTAGTCTTGAGATGCTTTGGTTCCAGGTTCTTGGGGTCTGGGATAGGGAACTTAGTTCTGGCATCCTAAACAATAAATGGAAATGTGCTTCAGAGCTCTCCTAAACAGTGCTTATTTCTAAACTGGTTCTAATAAGGACTTCTCCCTAGAGGATAGAACACAGGTAGTTCAGCTTTTCAGAACCTTGGAATTTTTGGTTCCACAATAAAGAAAGTATTCAATCATTATTTCCCAAAAGGTAGGCTTCATGCCACTTGTGGCAGCTCAAATAATCCAGAGTAATTTGAAATCACTTTCCCTTGTCAGTTGCTTCTAGTTTAATCAAGTCTCAGTTTGGAGCTACTGTATCTTTAACACCTCCATCACTTGATAATTTCCCTTTTTAACAAATGCAAGGTTTAGGCTTGGAAGCTTCTGGCAAGGGGAAGTATTTAAAAGCTTAACAGGGTTCATTTTGTATGTATGTATGCTTGCCAGGGGTCAACTTCCAGTATCTTCCTCTACTGCTGCCCACCTCAGTCTTTGAGACAGGGTCTCTCACTGAATCTGGAGCTTGCCCACCATTTTGGCTAGACTGTCTGGCCTGCCAGCCTCTCGAATCCATCACTTGTCTCCCCCTTTCCCCCTATACTGGCATTACAGGCACACAGCACCACACCCAACTTTTTACATGGGTGCTGGATCTCTGAAGTCAGGTGCTTGCACAACCAACCTTTCACCCACTGAGCTGTCCTCCCAGCCCAGGGTTCATTTTTTTTTTTTAAGTTTCTGTTTATGCAAGAGGATATCATGGTTTTTTTTTTTTTTTCCATTTAAAGGGTTGATATATGGTTTTTGTTGGTGGTGGTTTTTTTTGTTTTTTGGTCTTCTTGAGACAGGGTCTCCCTTTAGTCCCAGCTGGCCTGGAGCTTGCTATGTAGACCAGGCTAGCCTTGAACTCACAGAGATCCACCCCCCCCCTGCCTCCTGAGTGCTAGATACATGTTTTTACAGAGAGCTTAACTTGAATAACAAATTAGCAATTTATGGGCACATTAAGTGGATAATAGCTTAAATGATCCATACATAGGGAAAAATTTGTGACGTTGGTCCCTGGAAGTTGCACTAGGCATGTCCTGAGGGTTTCTTCATGATTAAAATGCAAGTTCCAAGCCGGGCGTGGTGGCGCACGCCTTTAATCCTAGCACTTGGGAGGCAGAGACAGGCGGATCTTTGTGAGTTCAAGGCCAGCCTGGTCTACAGAGTGAGTTCCAGGACAGCTGGAGCTACAGGGAGACCCTGTCTCGAAAAGACTAAAAAAAATAAAATAAAATAAAATAAAATAAAATGCAAGTTCCCAGGTTTGAACCCAGTCATTTATAGCCTAAAGTTGAAATTGCACATGGAACACAGGACCCACACTTGTGTCAAAAAAATAAAAAATTCCAGACTGCAATTTACTCAAGTTGGGGGGTGGAGAACAGATTTTTGTCCTAAGAATATAATTTTTTTTTTCTTTTCAAACCATCAAAGGCAGTTGCAGTATTCCAGATGAATTCATTTAACTCATCTTTCTTTGTGCCTTCTCCCTGGTGGGGAGGATTGGGTAAGATTACAATTCAACTTGGGCCAGAGTGAAGTAGTTGGGAGCTAGGATTTGAGGTTGGGCTGCAGTGAGTTCAAATCCCTACTTGGCCTCTTGTGAGCTAGAGACCTTTGGCTGGACTCATCCTCTTAAATCTTCCTTTCCTCCCTCTATAAAGTAGGATTTCCCAAAAGCAATGTGAAGGTACAGTGGGAGCCACAGGGCAGTTGCTTCTGTGTTGTTATTTTTTAAATCTTTTAAAAATGTATTTTAGGGCTGGAGAGATGGCCTAGTGGTTAAGAGCACCGACTCCTCTTGCAGAGGATCCTGGTTCGATCCCCAGCACCCACATGGTGGCTGAAACTGTCTTTAACTCCAGTTCTAGGGGAATCCGATGCCCTCTTCTGACCTCTGAGGCATTGCATGACACGGGTGCACAGACCTACATGCAGACAGTATATTCATACACATAATAAATAAATACAATTAAAAAAAATAAAATGTAATTTTATGTGTACAAGTGTTTTGCTTGCATGTATATTAGTACACCACATGTCTGCAATGCACACAGAGGCCAGAAGATGATGTTGGATCCCTAGGAACTGGAGTTTTAGATGGTTAACCACCATGTGGGTTAACCCAGGTCCTTTGCAAGAGAAGCCAGTGCTCTTAATCACTGAGCCATCTCTGCAGCCCCAGCAGCTTCTGGTTTTGTTGTTGTTCTGTTTGCTTTTGTTTCCTTTTATTTGTTTGGTTTTTTGAGACAAGGTCTCGCTGTACAGCTTTGGCTGTCCTAGAACTCACTACATAGACTAGGCTGGCCTTAAACTCATAGACAACCACTTGTCTTTGCCTCCCGAGTGCTGGGATTAAAGGGGTGTGCCATCAAGCCTGGCACACTAGCTTCCTTTTGAATGTAGGTCCACAAGTAGAAGCTAGGGCGCATCCTGATGGAGCAATCTACTCCAGGGTTACTTGTTTCCTTTGTCATAAGTACCCATTTGATTTCCCAGGAATACAAACTGGCAATGGACATTTACCATTTTGTTTTCAAGAGATGTTCCAAACACACTAGCAAGCTTCACATGTGTTCCTTAAAGGTAAAATAATAATTAGCAATAATAATAAAATCTGGTATTGAATAATAATAAAATCTGGTATTGAGTAATAGTAAAATCTGGTACAGAATGACTTTCAGACAGGAGGTGGTGTGTGAACTCTCATGTAGAGAGGCACCCTAGCAATGAATTGCACCTGCTATTCATCATCCAAGACTCAGCCAGCAGTGACCACAGATAGATCAAAGGCAAGCAGTTGAGGGCGGGCTTGGTTGTGTTGAGTTCTTCGTGCATTATTCACTAGAAGAGCACTTTATCGCTGTATCTATAGTATGGGGACTACAAGCTGGTGAAGAGTTAAAACAGCTAAAATATGATCCTTAGTGCTTGTTAGTTGTCAGGAAATATGTACTAATAAGACATGACTATACACCCCCCCCGCAATGTATTTATAGAACAAAAGGCATACTTTCTGTCCTCAAAGAACTTCTACTTGACATTGACCAAATTATTAGCAAAACTCTATACAGATTATGTCTGTCAGTCTGTGAGGGAGAATGGTGATCTTCTGGGAGCTTGAACAATCAAGAGGGCCGTGTGTTGAGAAGTGGTCGGCAATGAGGCCCCTGATGCTAGATGCCACCCAGAAGTCCCTAAGTGTACCCTTAGCAAAGGGCCTTCTGGGGGGGAGGCGGCACTTGGATGGGACACCTGGGTGTCCTGCTGATCCCGAGCGACAGGGCCTGAAGGAGCAGTGTCTCGTTTGGGCTTCCCTTCTCAGCCTCTACCTCCCGTCTGCCTGTGCAGTGGGGTTTCCATTACAGTGTTCCACTGTCTTAGGAAATGAGCAGCACTGTGGTTAAGAGCCCAGACCTTATTGATAGAGTAGGCTAGATCCTGGCTGGGTGACCTCATACGGATTCTTAACCCATCTTAAGTCTTATTTGCTTGCTCTATGAAACAGGCATGTTAATAGCATTAACTCAAGAGAAGTCAAGGCATTAGCGGACAAAAAGCACTTGGAGACAGACTGGCAGGATATTGCCCTGTCCATGCTATTATGTTATTATAAGAGGAAGTTATGTATCCTGGGAAGCCAGTGTGGGGGTGGCAGGAAAGGCTTTCAAGTCAGGTAGATTTGAATTCAGATTTCAGTTCTGCCAATTAATTACTGGGTATGACTTAGGGCAAGTGGTTTCCTTTCTCCGAGCACCTGCTTCCTCTTCTATAAAACAGGGAGCTGGCATTGCTGTGTGGCAGGAGTGTGTGCTAGAGCCTAGCAGGGAATGACTGACTGAGTCTGCAACTCTGGGGCTCCTCCTCCCCTCCTGAGGACTTCAGGGTCAGACGATGCATACCTGGGTCAAGTGAAGGCCAGCATTTCTGTTTCAAGAAAATTATCACAATTCATGACAGAAAACCTTGGTAGCAATTCACTGAGGCTTTATAGGGTCCAGTGGTTAAATGTTGAGGGAGAAGGAAGGAAGACCTGGCCCAGAATGAGCCTTTACTCTGTGTGGACACCTTTTGTCACCTGAGGATGCCTAAGAACTCACAAGACCTTTGCCCTCTCTACATAGATACTATGTTCAGCTAAACTGCCTTTATCTCCTCTGACAAGTTATTGACACCCATTATTTCCGACTCCAGTGGTAAACCAACTTTTTGTTCCTGTTTTTGAGACAGAGTTTTACTGTATAGCCCTGGCTGACCTGGCACTCACTATGTAGACCAGGCTGGCCTGGAACTAACAGACGTTCCTGCCTCTGCACCTGCCTTTGCCTCCTGAGTGCTGGAATCAAAGGTGTTACCTCCATGACCCACCTCTAAATTAACACTTTGTTTCACCAAATAATCTGTGACTCATCTCCTGTATCTTTAAGTCAGTTGCCCTTGGCCTCCATTCTCCTGATTATCTTTTATGATGAAAATGAGCTGAAAGTGTAGAGAGAGCAGAGCTGGGGCTCCAAGGCTCTACCTTGTCACCCAATACCTTCATTTTGATATTCACACACTTAAAAATTTCAATAGACTCTAGATAATGATACATTGGGTTTCGTATTAAATGCTGGGCATTAGAAATAACACATAATCATTATGTTTCAAGGTTGCAAATGTTCAGCACCGAGAATCAGTGTTTGCAGTGAGCCTTTGGAAAAATCCATTGTTAGTGAACATTAAAAAAATAATTTTTGTCATTGAAAATATACTGCAGAATGAAAAGTAACTGGGCAAATAGAAATCAGTTTGTTATGTGTTCTGCTTAAACATGTACACCCTAATGAAGAAATGACATTTTGAAACTATTCATCTGCTCACTTGAGAGGTGCGGGGACCACAGAAGAACCATAGGAATCCATTGTAGATCACCAGCCTCACAGTTTCATGAACAGCATGCTCTATACTTTATTTTTCCTGCATTCCATTGCTCAGTAGGTGGCAAGGTATCAGTTGAAATCTCCAAAGAGGAAACTTTAAATGAATAAATAAATACATGAAATTATTCCCAATTCAACCATTCTTATGTTGTTGCCGGGTGGCCTTTTCAGTTTAGAATAATCAGATTTGGGTGTATTCTGTTCCCCATTGGAAGCAGAATGTTCTCAAATGTTCTCTATTCCCTGGTAGTCAGTGTGGGCTGGTGTTGCTGAGGACACACACGGCCAGGCATCTGAATAGACAAGTGACACTGAGGGGACAGCTGGCACATACTAGACAGCACCACAATGTGTTTTGTGTTTTGTTCTGGAAGTCACATCCCTGAAGGCTTACCTACTCAGAAATTATTGTTCTTGTCAAAGCTGAGAAGCAGCTGGGCAGCAGGAAGGGGAACCTGTTTTCTCCTGCAGACTAGTGCTCTTAGTTAAATGTCCGTGTAGTTTCTACCTAGCAACCAGATGTGGGATCCTTGGTCCCTGCCTTGTCCTCATTCAGATTGCAGACTGGTCTGCAGCTCAGTTTGCCTGAGTTTCGCTTGATCATCCGAGAGCCAGTAGAACAGTTGTACTATCCTTTGGGACACTGAGACTGAGATCTGTGCATCCCGTTTCATTTCTGTACTTCTGTTTCCTTTATTGGGAAACTGAGCTGTAACACTGAGCTTCAAAACATGACCGGTGGAAAGAGAGCAATTGCAAGTCTGTGTAGTCCTTTCTGGAAGCCAAAAGTAACATGTTTTTGTGGAAAAATTCTACCTTGACTCTCTGGTATCTGACAGGTTAAATGTCCAGGGTTCCTACAGTTGCCTAATCCTAGACAGTCCTGGGTTTGGCAAGACTCAGACCATCTCTTGTAGCCCATAACTCTGCAGTGTATTGGGTAGGGGTCTGTGCAGACCTCAGTATTCATCTAGGCTCCCTCCCTCCCACCCCCACACCCAAATCCTTATCTTGGGATTTCACCACTGATTTTTCCTCTCCTCCAGTGTAGACTTGGGTCCTGCCAAGCCACTCCCAGTTGTTCTCTGTCCAGCCAGAGCTTGACTAAACAGATGATAAAGCCACAGGAAAGAGAAGGCAGGAATGTGGAAAGAAAATAGGTATCCAGAGCATGTCAGTGGTGTGTTTGTGGAAGGTGACTGGGGAAAGTACAGGGAATGGTGTAATGAATTGGAGAGCAGGCCTGACGAAGGAGCGCTTGGCTCTTGGCTCCTTGGCCATTGGAATAATGGTAGGGCTCTGGTCTTCCAAAGGGGGGGGGGTGAGGCTGTCTCTGAAGTGAGTTTCTGCCACGAACATTCAACACTGTCTCATGTGCTCCCCGACAACTCTAGGAGGCTCATCCCACTTCATTCACAGCAAGCAAACCAAGCCAAGGGAGCTTCTATTTTTGGCTCAAGGTCATGGAATATTGGTCTCTGGCCAGAAAGCTTGGCCCCTATTTATCCTTTGGATACTTGCAAAGAATTGATATACTCTTTGGTCACAATAACAGGAACTTTGTCACCCTTTGAAGAGGCTTTTTGTCTTATTCCTAAGTTCCGAGGAAACCCAGAAAATGTTCTGACAGTCGTCTTGAGGTCTGTACACACCAGTTTCCTCAGTCTTGAAGTAGCCCCAGTGCACCCTCCTCTCCCTTCCCTCTCACCCAGCCCAAGGGGATATCCCTTCAATAAGAGATAAACGAGCAGAGCTTGCATCCCACTCACAAGTTCCAAGAAGTCAGTTGGAAGTAATTGAGGTGCTACAAAGCCACAGAGGCCTTCCCTCAGGCCCTGTAGCAGTGACTGGCCACGGTTGCTATCTCTAGGTGCCTCGTTGGCGCATCTCAGCCAGGATGGCTCAGCTAGACTTCATTTTGCAGAACCAAGGATAGTATAACATGGCAGCCACATTGCCTTTGTAGCATTCTTGGCCAAAATGCATAATACCTTCTGGCTACCAGGCCTGCCTTCCCTGAGACATGACCCAGGGGCACAGGCCCACTGACAGCCTGCCTAGGTTGGAAGGTCTGACTCTTGAAGAACCACAGGTCTGAGATTCCAGCCCTGTCTGCCTCGACAGAGTGAAAAGTGCTGCTTGAAGTTAAGAAGGCAGACGTGTAGCCAGAGACCTCAGAGACCTAAATATTTGGCTTCCTCTTTCTCCGAAGGTCTGTAGCACTGTGTCTGGGCATGACCAAGATGAACTTTGAGGCAATGGGGGCTGAAAGGAACTTACGGGGTGTGGGTGTGCTTTTCTCCTCTGCCTAGAGTTAAGTAATAGTAACATCCTGTGTAAGAGAACTCGAATGTGGTTTTCTGCTAAACTTCAATATTTTAGGGCTATTTATTAGATGTGTTTCATCTTGGGCCAATTTAGCCAGTAGCAGACTAATAAAATAACAAATGTGGGCTTGCTGCCAGGACAAATGTTGACTTACCCTTCTAATGTTGACTAAAGTGAATAACTTTGAAAGTAATTGAGGAGTGAAGCCTCAGCCAATACTCTGGTCTGAAACAGTGGTTCTGTTTTATTTTACTGGCACTCCTCAGAGTGTGTTGGTAACCTGGGCTGCTGCCTGCTCCAGCTTTCAGAGAGACCTGTATTTTACTGAGTTGTTTCCCTAGGTCCGCCCCCCAGCCCCAGCTAGTAAACCTTAATTCAGCCAAAACGAATGTCCTTGTAGCATAAAGGTATGACAGGACGCTTTCCCACCATAAGGGCAAAAATTCAGTGATAACAGAAAGAATCCAGGCAGTATTTTCACATGGGCTTGGGGGCACTTGCATCTAATGTGGTAATCCCAATTATTCCAAAAGTTGAGGCAGGAGGACCCTACATTTGAGGCCAACCTTGGCTGTATAGTGAGACCCTTTCTCGAAACAATAATTTGCTTGAGGTCTCCCTGTAGAAACAAAACAGCATGCCCTAGGCAGTAGCCCTCTTGGTGTTCGTTGTGAACTTAATCACTTCGGCTGGCACACTGAGAAAACCCTTGCTTGCTCCAGCCACCACCTCCTCTATTCCTTTTGCCATTGAGTTTATTCAAATCTGAGAGAGCTACAGAGGACTTTGTCAATGTTGTTTCGGACATGAAGGAAGCCAGGAAGACCGCAGTTGTCATAACAGATGAATTCTTCCTGTGTCCGCTGTTTGTATTTTTGTTTGTTCTGTTGCACCATCCATATAGGAAGCTATTTGGGACAGGGACTTTGATTGTGATTGTCTGAGCCAGCCATCTTGCTGTCTGTCCCTTAAGTTTTCAAGGCTCTCCCAAAGCAGCTGCGTCACAGGCCAAGGCTGGCCTAGAATCCATAGGTTGACTGACCTTTTGGTGCTGTCTGGCTTAGACAAAGAGCTTAATATACATAGTAAAGTCTTCTCTGCAACCTTACCGTGTTCAGGGGGTTTGTGCTTTTTTGTTTTTTGGTGCTAGGTAGTTAACCCAGGACCTCATGCCTGTCGAAGGTATTTTTGACCACTCAGCTCTACCTCCAGCCCAAATACATTCAGTTTTTGTGGTCCCGAGACTTGACGGTTCAGCTGTGACTTTCGCATCCTCTGTTCTTAATGCTTCCATGAGCGGAAGTGGGGGTCCTCTTCAGGGCTCCAGTCCAGCCGTATAGCAGGCACACTGCACTGCAGGCAGGAGCCCGAACTAACATAGCATGTTCCCTGGATTTTATTTCTCTCGGCTCTCCTTGTTCCCTCCTTAACAAAAACAAAATAAATCCTAGCTTTTTTTCTCTCATTGAAAGAAGGAAATAGGGGTGTTTTCTTCCTAGCACCTGATACAAAAGAAAGAATTGAGCCATTTTATTTGATAGGAAATATACTCTCCCTCCTGTGCCCAATGCAGGGCAGGCAGCCAGACTCACAGCTGGCAAAAACAAACAAGGGTGTGGCCTCCAGGTGGAGAGTGGCCAGGGATCCAGTATCAGCTCTCTCCTGGTACTGCTCCTGGAGGTTTGTCACAGTCCACACAGCCTGAGTCCCTTCTTGGAATCATAGATCAGCCTCTATAGAGGCAAACTGCAGTTCTGAGCAGAGTTTGAAGGTCTTTTCCTCATCTTATGGGTTAGAAACCAGTGATTCTGAAACCTGTGTGGCTTAATCAATGAAGCCAGGTTTCCGTTGGAATGTGGCCTCATTATCTGCCTTTCATCTTCTGGTAGCAGTTGACACCAGGTCAATTAACTGTGCACCAAGGGAAAGGGAGCAGAAAAAAATAATAGTGGGAATTTTGGAATTAGGAATTATTATTACATTATTGTATTTTTGATTCCAGAAAAGGAAGGTGAAGATCTCCAAAGACCCTCCCTCCCTCTCCCGTCCCCACAGCCACACTCCTGGTGCCCTCATTTTGAGCAAAAGGCCTCATTTTGCTACCTGTGTGTCTTGTCTGACCTAGTCCTGCATGGCAATTCCCGCTTCTCTGGCAACTGCAGCAGACACTAACTGGGGAATTCTGTCAGGATCCACCTTCAGTTCTCCATGTGCATCCAGGAGATGCCCCTCAAAGGCAGCATCTGTGCACATCAGTGACGCTCACCTCGCAGATGCGAGGGAAGCAGACACTCTCCAACGAATGTATGATTAACTGTGAGGAGGATGGTAGCACCTTCACAGTGGGAAATCCACATACGCTACTTCGAGTTTCCTGGGGCTGCTGTGATAAAGTCACACCATTTTGAAGACTTAAGTATCTGAAATCAAGGTGTCCACGGAACCGCGCTTCCTCTGAACCTGCCTGGGGCTTGCTCCTGATTCATCCTGCACTCTAGAGTTTTCTTTGGTGTGCAGATACATAACTCTTTCCTTCACTTCTCTCATATGACCATACCCTTGTGTGTCTGTCAGAAATCCCTCCCATGCTACAAGGATATCTGCTAATGGACTCAGGGGCCATGCTGTGACTTGATCTTAGCTTGATTACATTAACAAAGAGCTTAGTGCCCAATAAAGTTGGTTACATTCATAGATATCTGGATTTAGAGCTGTGTATATCTTTTCATAGGCACTGCGTTTAGAATGCGTGTGGCTATTTCTGTGGGTATTCACTCACCCATAACATGCTAGTAATAAAACCTAGCAACATCATGTGCCCCTTGGCATAATGTGCCAAGAAAGATACAGCCATCTGTTGGTGTTCTCACTAGAATACAAACAGCAAAGTTGCTGAGCCCAGTCGTGAAGGAACGTCACACCAGTCTACTCTGGGAGACATTCCATAAAACATCTGACCAGTGCTCCTCAAGCGTGTCAGCCGAGTTTCAGTATTTTGCTGTAAGATTGTGAGAACACTATGTGTGAGGATCTTTCACAGATTGGAGGAGTGGATATTATGAAGGCTAAGATGATGAAAATATAATGTGGGGGCTGAAGAGATGGCTCAGCAATTAAGAGCACTGGCTGCTCTTGTGGAGGACCCAGGTTCAAATCCCAGTACCTACATGGCAGCAATCAACTGTAATTCCAATTCTAGGGGATCTGATGCCCTCTTCTGTCCTCTGTGGGCACTGCATGACAGGTGCACTTACATACATGTAGGCATAACACTCATACACATAAAAATTTTAAAGAAGGGCTGGAGAGATAGCCTAGCAGTTAAGAGCACCGACTGCTCTTGCAGAGGACCTGGGTTTGATCCCCAGCACCCACATGGCGGCTAAGAACTGTCTGTAACTCCAATTCCAGGAGAACTCCAGTTCCAGGGTAATCCGAGACCCTCTTCTGACCTCCGAGGCATTGCATGACACGGGTACACAAACCTACATGCAGACAGTACATTCATACACATGCAAAAATAAATTTTAAAAAAATTAAAAAATTTTTAAAGAAAAATAAAATATATTGTGGGTCTTGAAATTTCAAAAGGACATTATTGAGAAAACCGGTGGGATCCCAGTAACTCTCCTAGCATTTAATTCATGGTGTTGTGCCAATGCAAATGTCTTAGTTTTAATAAATGTTCTGTGATTATGTAAGATCCGAACATTAGAGGAAGTAAGGTAAAGGGCATATGGAACATGTTGTACTACTTTGCAACTCTTCTGTGAATCTAAAATTATTTCAGAATCAAGTTTTTTGAAAAAAGAATATGCATATATAAGGCGGTAAGTTCACCTATTCTTAGAGGCAAAGACAGAGACAGGGAATGATCTTTAAGAAAAGGAATGTCAGTTTGTGTGTCCTGTTCCAGGGCCTGTTCATTGAAAGCTTGCTAGTCACAAAGCCTGTGCCCTGTGTGTGTTACCGCTAGGACACAGTAGCAGAGCA
The DNA here is from genome assembly GCA_009823505.1 of Rhizomys pruinosus. Classification (NCBI taxonomy): domain Eukaryota; kingdom Metazoa; phylum Chordata; class Mammalia; order Rodentia; family Spalacidae; genus Rhizomys; species Rhizomys pruinosus. The sequence continues at coordinate 100,688 of VZQC01004684.1, read as the reverse complement.
GAGGTGGATCTTCCAATATATGGTCCCCATTTTCCTCTGACACCTGAGACGTGTGAGTTCCTGTGGGTTCTTATAGTCCTTGAACCTCTGTGTACTCACCGGTAAGATGAAGGTGATGACACGAGGTTTCTCCTGGGATCTTCCAAAGATGCCATGAGCAGATCCCTGGAAAGCTCTGAGCCCAGTGCCTACCATGGATTACAAGATCCCAATTAAGGATACCTGTTCCCCACAGAATTCTTCGTGGTGTATTGTGTGATTGCTTCCCATTTTCCCCTTGAAGGAATTGTGAAGAACATGCAATATCATACACTGTGTGAGAGCTATCCTGGTAGATGATTGAATGATCTAGAAAATGTGCCCATTCTCAGCCATTTTGTCCACAAAACAGCACAGGAGGGGAGAACTGTCAGCAGCTGTTGGAAGGACAGGCTATGAAGCAGGTTGACACACCCCACTAAGGGGAGAAGGGGGGCTGTTGGAAGTAAAGCTTATGGCTTGTGTGGAGGCAGAGGTAGCGCAAGTATCAGCCAGTGGCGAGTGCGAGGCACTTAGAGGCAGGGAAGACCTTGGCGGGTGTCTTGAAGGATGAGTGTCTTGCGCTTAAGCTACAAAGCAGTGTGAACAGCTTTTGGCCCTAAGAAGAGGGGGGAGTAGAGTCAAGGCAATTGCAGAGTAATGAGCTTTACACTGCCTTGATGGGAGAGGACACCAAGGAGTTAGGAGCTGGAAAGCCTTAGCCTCCTCCAGTAGAAATGGAAAGAAAAGCACGAGTTGGGAGGCAGCCAGGGGGAAGGTAGGATGCAAGGACTCCTGTCCAGGGCACTCTGATCCTGAAGGGATCTGTTTTCTCTGTGTGCTTCTAAAATAAAAGTCAGAGTTGACCTCCACTGGGTGGTGGTAGGAAGTTCAGTGGTTGGGAGCCTGTGGAGTCTTAATGAAGGCCAAAACCAAACAATGTGTGTGCTTGTGTGTGTGTGTGTGTGTGTGTGTGTGTGTGTGTGTGTAACTAAGTGTTCGGGGAGCTGGCTGTTGGGCTGCTGCCTTCCCAGCCTTGACTTGAGCATTGGGACATCGCTTTCCGTGCTTCATGTTCCTTGCACATCATGCCTTAATTGAGAGTTTCTGAGATTCCACTGGGTTTCGTCTGTTCTGCATGATGTCAGCTCCTGGTCCTTCCCTCATTGGCCTCCACTAAGGACTGATGCAAAAGCTCAGGGACTCATCTTCCCTACTTCAGCATTTCTTAGTACATTTGCAAAATGATTTTCTGGCCCTTATCATAAAATTATTTTATAACTATAAAATTATAATTAAAGCCGGACGTGGTGATGCATGCCTTTAATCCTAGCACTTGGGAGGCAGAGGCAGGTGGATCTCTGTGAATTCAAGGCCAGCCTGGTCTACATAGTGAGCACCAGGCCAGCTGGGACTAAAGGGAGACCCTGTCTCAAAGTGTCATAAAAGCTTCAGATTAAGACTTTTAGAAAAATTCCAAGGCAAAAATAATTTCTATGAATTATATTTGGTTAAGTGATATAATATTATTTTTTGAAGACAAAAGAATGATACATTTCATTATTTCTGTTGTTCATTACATATACATAAAGTGATATTTTATTTTAAAAACAAAAAATTTATAATAATTATAAAAATACTTTTTTATTGTGGGGAAGGGTCACTTTAAAGACGTACTATTTGGAAGCAAAGCTTTGTTTTGTTTTGTTTTTTTTGCAAAGCTATTTTTTTTTTTTTGACTAACATGCAGTTTGCTACTATGACATCATAAGTGGTGACAGGCCTGTGGTCTCCTTTTTGACGAGAGGACAGACCAGAAGGAAGCTTGTAGAGGTCTATGAAGCAGAGGCCTTTGCTCTATTTTTTAAGTGTCAACTGCCATCATGTAACTTGAGGTCTTGATTTCACCATTGCCAGTGAAGGAAATTTTCAATAATATGCACAACCTTAAAAGCTTTAAAAAAACTTTTTTTAGGGCTGAGTGTGGTGGCATATGCCTGTCACTTGTGAGGTGGAGGCAGGTGGATCTCTATAAGATCAAGGCCAGCCTGGTCTACATCGTGAGTTCTGGGGGTACAGGGAGAGCCTTTCTCAAAAAAAAAAAATAATCTTTTTTTTTTTTTTTTTTGTCTTTTTGAGACAGGGTATCCCTATAGCCCCAGCTGGCCTGGAACTCACTCTGTAGACCAGGCTGGCCTTGAACTCACAGAGATCCGCCTCCTTCTGCCTCCCAAGTGCTAAGATTAAAGGTGTGCGCCACCACATCCGGCTTAAAGACGGTTCCTAGCTGCCATGTGGGTGCTGGGAATCAAACCCAGGTCCTCTGCAAGAGCAGTTGGTGCTCTTAGTTGCTGAGCCATTTCTCTAGCCCCAACTTTTTTTTTTTTTAAAGAGAATTTTGTCCCAGTCCTTGGGAGGCAGAGGCAGGTGGATCTCTGTGAGATTCAGGCCAGCCTGGTCTCCATAGTGAGTTCCAGGCCTACAGGAAGTTCCAGGGGCTATAGGAAGACCAGACCCTGTTTTAACAGTTGCTGACCTGGGATGGACCATGTTTTTGTCACATCACCTTGCACAACCTCATTTTATTTTTAAGTAGAGCCCAGTATTTGTGTCATTTTAAAATGCTCTTTATTCAAACAACAGAGGAAGTCTTGGTATGATGTTTGGATGATTTATTTAAAAAGTTAAGAAGGGGCTGGAGAGATAGCCTAGCGGCTAAGAGCACCGACTGCTCTTGCAGAGGACCCAGGTTCGATCCCCAGAACCCACATGGCGGCTGAGAACCTTCTTTAACTCCAGTTCCACAGGAATCCGACACCCTCTTCTGACCTCCGTAGCATTGCATGACACGGGTGCAGAAACCTACATGCAAGACAGTACATTCATACACATAAAAATAAAATTAAATAAAAAAAATAAAAAGTTAAGAAAATAAAATGCAGTGTAATAGGGATTTCCCACACACAAATGAAGTCAGCCATGCCTACTGCTCATCCGGGGAGTTCTCTGGATGCCCAGCCCCAGGGAGAATGTGCAAGTTAAGCTTGTGCCATGTCCAGGAGGGCCTGTGGGGAAATACAGTGCCTGAGACTGTCACTGTGGGGGACGTTACAATACAAAAGCTGGGCTGAGGTAGAGAGCCACTGAACAGCAGTAGGACTGGTCAGCACGCTGTGGCCAGCAGACCAGACAGGGCATACTTCCTGTGAGTCTCAAGCCAAAAATAACTTCTGTATTTTAGAATAGTTGAAAAAGAATGTTTTGACATGAGAATTATATGAAACTTGAAGGTTTAATGGGTCATGCCCACATTCATTAATTTGCATATTGTTTATAGCCGACAGCAGAGGTTTCGTCTTGGAGACGGAAGCTGGATGCTCGGCAGAGCCTTGACTACATGCTTGTAGAGAGTTGACCACTCCCAAGGCAGCACATACTCGGGTCACTGCTGCAAATTCTTGGCCCTCTTCCATCCCCCGTCCCTTTCTAACTGAATAATTTTAAGCACACTGACCATTCAGTGTCTTTATTTCTCCATCTTAAAATGGGGCCTTGGGTAGTTAGCATCTAAGCATGTTAGAATGAGTAAACTACTAATCTGAGCTCTGGGATGAGTACCTGCAACCAGTATTTGCTCATTATCATTCATTTATGCAAATCAAGCACCATGAGATTATAACTTCCTGTTTAACATGAGGATAGTAAAAGCCACCTACAGGGTTAGTGGGTGGATTAGAGGTGACCCCATTACCCACAGATGCTGGAACTATGTAGCTCCAGCTGGCCTAGAACTGGCTGTGTAGACCAGGCTGGCCTTGAGCTCACAGAGATCCGCGTGCACCACTAGGCCTGGCTGAAATTTTTTTTATTATTTAATTTTTTATTTTATTTATTTATGTATTTATTGAGAGTGAGTGAGTGTGTGTGTGTGTGTGTGTGTGTGTGTGTGTGTTTTGATACGTACATGTGAGTGGAGGTACCCACAGAGGCTGGAAGAGGCTGTTAGATCCCCTGGAACCGGAGCTACACTTGGTTTTAAGGTGCCTGATGTGGATGCTAGAAACCAAATTCACGTCCTCTACAAGAGCAGTAGGTGCTCTTAACCAGTAAGCCATCTCTCTGGCCCCTGAAAAGGGGTGGGGGGGGGCTGTCAACTCAAAGGCACAGACATCTCATGACTAGCCAGTGCTGGCTTCTGCTCGCTCCGGGCAGATGCAGAGCACTTGCCTTGCCCTGCAGTAAAGCAACTGTAAGTCACTGTGCTAGCGGCTGCACTTCCAGCCCCCCCTGGGGCACGATGTGGCTCAGTAAAGCTGTAGTCATGATGTCCATTATCTTCCAGTTGCTCCCAGGCCCCCCCCCCCTTGGTCTGCAAAAATGAACTACAGGGAAAATGAGGGGTTTCCTGTATGCTGTGTCTATTTCAGTGAAAGGATTTTTGAGGGAAAAACAGGTATGCTAGGTTATATTGATGTGATGGGGACTATCTTACATGATATAGTCTGCTTTGCTTTTTACCTCTCGGGAGGAAGAATGAGAAGATGAAAAATCAGTGTGCCTCCCTAGAGAAGGAATATAAAAATCCATCAGTAAAAAACAAAAATCACCTCACACTAAAAATAGTCACATGGAGTACTATATTCCCTTCTGTTTGCACTTACCTCTGGAGGTACTTTAAATTGTCCAACAAATTCCTTTATGGAAAACTGACCTGTGCTCCTCTTCATTCCCTTTCCTTCCCCTCACCTTCGCCTCTTTTTACTTCTTACTTTTCCCCCCTCCCTTTCCTCTAAATAGAAAAAAAAAATTTTATAAAAGTCAGTGCCAACTCATGTTAGAAATTCATAGCAAATTGGTATAAACAGAACTTTTTCCGTCTGATAAAGGGTCTCTCTTCCATGGTCTCAGCAAGCACAGTACATATAAAAGAAATGCTTAAAAATAATCACCTTGAGCCGGGCGTGGTGGTGCACGCCTTGATCCTAGCACTTGGGAGGCAGAGGCAGGTGGATCTTTGTGAGTTCAAGGCCAGCCTTGTCTACATATTGAGTTCCGAGATAGTGACAGCCAGAGCTACAGGGAGACCCTGTCTCAAAAAAAAAAAAAAAAAAAAATCACCTTGAGAGCTGAGCTTGGTGATCCACATTTGTGATTCTAGAACTAGGCAGTGGATCAGGAGTTCAAGGTCGTCCTCAGCTACATAGTAAGTTCCCTACCAGCCTGGACTACATGAGACCTTGTCTCAAATAAAACCCATAACAACAACATCATCACTTGAGAATCAGCCCACTAAGTTTCTAATCAGCATTCTATAGCCAGTCCTCATTAATGCAGTAAAGCAATATATTAAGCCCAGGAAAGACAAAACAAAACTATTGTTATTTAAAATATTGCCTTTTTTATTTCCCCCTTTTATTTTATTATTGATTCATTTATTATTTTGTCTTTTTGAGACAGGGTCTCCTGTAGCCCCAGCTGGCCTACAACTCACTATGTAGACCAGGCTGGCCTTGAACTCACAGAGATCCACCTGGCTCTGCCTTCTGAGTGCTGGGATTAAAAGCATGTGCCACCACACCTGGCTCTTTCCCCTTTAAAAATTTTTTTTTTTTTTAGTGACAGGCCCTTTTGCCTGTTCTTAAAATCATGTGGTGGTAGAGGTGGTAGTGGTGTGGGTGCTTGAAACAGCACATTCTTTTTTAAATTTTATTTATTTTCGTATGTGTATTAATGTACTGTCTGCATGTAGGTTTGTGCACCCATGTCGTGCAATGCCGCGGAGGTCAGAAGAGGGTCTCGGATTCCCCTGGAACTGGAGTTCTCCTGGAATTGGAGTTACAGATGGCTCTTAGCCGCCATATGGGTGCTGGGGATCGAACTCGGGTCCTCTGCAGAGTAGTCAGTGCTCTTAACTGCTAGGCTATCTCTCCAGCCCCGAAACAGGACATTCTATATTTGGATTTAGTTAAGGACCCTGCCCAGCCCGGTCTACATAGTGGCTTGCTGGACCAGGCAGTTTCTCTGGAGGTTGTGTTCTGTCATCTTCCTGCAAACTTGAAAGCCATCCTTGGCATTGCATTTGCTAGTTCTTAGTAATGCTGTTTAAGTAGAATCTGGAAATATTTTCCCCGAGGGCTCTCTTTAGACAGTAGTAACATGTAGCCAGAGACAGACTGAGTAAATGGAAAAGAAAAATCAAATTAGGCCAAGAATTTTTTTTAATCTCCTCTTCTCACAGAAGTCCTCACAGACAGCACCGTAATTCATACTTTATTCACGTGGGTCAGACATAAAGCCTCCCCACTTAGATCCTGTAACCTGTGTATGTTCAGGTTTTGATCTTGTACCTGCCTGCATTGCTGGATCCTAGCACTAAATCACAGCAGTGGCTCCTGGTTCAGTTCTTTGCTTTGGAATGTCAGATTATCACCAGAGAACAGCCCGATAGAGACTTGATCCTGGGCCGTGCCTTAGGCTAGCAGTTCTAATTTACAATTTCATGTAAGTAGCAACACTGTGCCTGTGCAAGGGCGAGCATTTACATTACACATGTATCTTATAGCTGTGTAGACAATACCCGAATAGGCCATGTAAAACAGACAGCAGTCAGCTGAACCTTAGAACTGATGAACACAGCACGTGAAGCAGAATTAGATCACCCCACAGCTGCTAACCTGCAGTGCTCCCTGCCCCCCTTTAAACCAAGACATCCAGGTGGTGGTCACCTTCTTTCCATTCTGACACAGAATTTGTAACCCAGCAGCTTTTGCCATGGAAATAAGACCCAGAGTCCCTGGGCTCTGAATACCTGCAGGATTATCCCAGACCAAGTCCACCTTCCACCCGTCCGCCCTCTTCCCCTCCACCCTGTCTCCTGGTTTCTCTCACTCGCTGCAATGCAGTTTATGCCACCAAAGGGAAGATGATATCCTGGTATGTCCAGACCCAAGCAGGAACCACTGACAGAAATTCAGCGGGTGCTTAGGAGGTTGTGTGTGTGCTGATAGTGCAGATGTGACGTAAGAAGATAATTAAAATCCTCTCCTGAGCACGGATGCTGAGGAGTCAGACGCTGGGCAGGAGCATCGTGAAGGGCACTCCCACCTGGAAGCAGAAGGCTTCAGACCTTTCTCCTGCATCCTTTGTAATGCACTGTCTCTGGGGTTGTGTTTTAGAACTCAGCCTTCCTAGTATTCTGAGAACTGTCCACTGTCTATTCAGCTTAACAGAAGCCAGCAAGGTCCCTGGCAGCCTGCGTCTATTTTCCGTCTTAAAAAAAGCAACTGACTGCTTTCAGAAGCCATGAAGTTATTTATTCATCATTGCACCATGGAAATTTTTTTTAACTTGTTTAAGTTTTAATTATTTTTTTCTCCTTAAAATATCGCCAAACTTGGGAAAGTCTACTTAAGAGGCTTTTGATTTCTGAGGCTAGCAAGAGCATCAAATGACATGTGAACTTCCTGGGTGAATTCCAGGCTTGTGAAGGATTTTTTCAAGCATTCGCTATGTCCAGAATATCCTGCAGGAATGCCTTGAAGAATTAATTGGAAGTCCTGGCTCAGTCTTAGAAACCTAGAGAGCAATGGCTGAAAAGGAAAGATGAACACCTGGGGTCCCTCAGGACATGATTGAGGCTGGCTGCAACTGGCTGCTTCGCTTTTTCTCATCGCTGTTTGGTGACTTCATGGGCTGTCCAGCATCTCCTACAGGTCAGATGGAGCTTAAGAAAACAAGGGTAACTGTCCTCTTTGTCTTGCTCTGGCCTCTTCCCCACTTCCCACAGCTGTAGTCTTTCTTTGTGTCTGTCTTCGTCAGTCATTCAAATGTGGAGTCTTAGTTCCACCTATCAGCCAGTTCTGAAGAGTTACTTCAGATTTTCTGTGGAGGTGACTTTGGAAATTTGTGACTATGAATAGTAAAGAAACTGATACCTGTGCTACAGTTTTCTCCCTGTACATTTCCTTTTGCCATTAAGCATTTTATGAGTTTTAATATGTGTATCTCAAATGCTGTAGATATAAAGGTGTTTTCTTAAAATCCCCCAAACAAAAGAGGGGGCAGAAAGATTGTAAGAGCCAGAAAGGTGATGCATGACCCTGCAGAAATAGACCCTACGAGCTCCTGGGACCCTGTTTGTATGAACCAACAGAAATGGTGTCAGCATGCACAAAACCCATGCAAATTTAACCAGACAAAAACCCAGCTTGGACCTGGGAAAATGGGCAGCAGAACCCAATCTTAGTTGAAGAAATATTGGCAGCTGTTTACCATTGGGTGAAGAACAACTGGTCTTCTTAAATCAAGGGACTTTGGATGGATTGACTAGAGCTCAGTAGATGAACTTGCGCTGAGGAATGAGTGGACACTGATTTGGCATAATAGGCCTTAATACAAATACGGAATGTATGAATTTGGGGTGGGGGGCTGCAAGAGGGGTGCCAAGGGAGAAGACAATATAAAGATGATTAAGACTGATTGAGATGTTATGTATGAAATATATAAAAATTAAATTAAAATTTTATTTAAAAACAACTTCTAAAAAAAAGGATTTGAGCTAGCAAGCTAATTCAGCTGGGTTAAGGCTTGCCACCAAGTGGACAAACTGAATTTGATCCCTGGGATCTACCTGATAGAGAAAAAACAACTCCGACAAGTTGTTTTCTGACCTCTGTATACACACACACACACACACACACACACACACACACACACATATACAAATACACAAATGTTTTAAATCAATTTTTAATTTAATGAATTAAAAGGAATCTTCAAGCTTTAGGAAATTCGTTGCATAAAATGAAGAGTGGCTCCAGGCAAGGCGGGGAAGCCGGGCGTGGTGGCGCACACCTTTAATCCTAGCACTTGGGAGGCAGAGGCAGGCGGATCTTTGTGAGTTCAAGGCCAGCCTGGTCTGCAGAGCAAGTTCCAGGACAGCTGGGGCTACAGGGAGACCCTGTCTCGAAAAGACAAATAAAAAAAAGGTGAAACCAAAAACAACAAAGGACATGCCACTGCCAGGCAAGGCTGGTGGGTGGAAAATCAGAAGTCGCTTCTCTCCACAGCAGTGGAAAGAATGATTTTACTGCAGGGAAACTTGTGAATTAAAAGCTGGCATATACAGTGGGGATGAGGAGATGGGGGATGGGGTGGATCCTCTCCTCTGCCTCCTGACTGAGCTCCTCTGCCTGGGTCCTCCATCAGCCAGGTTGTCTGTCCAGTGAGATGGGGCAGTGTCGACATTCCACAGATGATCCTGCCAGCAGCTCATGGATTTGGGACATGATGGTATGCTAGATGTCGTCATGGCCTTGACGATTTGGGATGTGATGGTGTGTTAGATGTCGTCATGGCCTTGACGATTTGGGATATGATGGTGTGCTAGATGTTGTCATGGCCTTGACACTGTCCTTTTTTTTTTTTTTTTTTTTTAACCCTACAGGAACCTAGTAACAAACGGGTCAAACCTCTTTCAAGAGTCACATCACTTGCAAACCTCATTCCACCAGTGAAGAGCACACCATTAAAGCGCTTCAGCCAAACCCTGCAGGTAAGGGAACAGTGGGCCATGGTAGGCTCATTCCACCGAATTTTGACTGGTCCCAGGTCAACCTGAATGACCATTTACTGCTGTAGAGAAGTGCGGTTGGGGGGACTGCAAGGAAGGAAAACATTTGCAAGTTGCAACCCCAGATCAAACAGAGTTGAAGCCATTTCTCCTAGATTTTTCTTCCCAGTTGTATTTCTAAGTCATGTGCCCCATCCAGACATGTGCCTTTACAGGTTTGTCCTGAAATACCCCTGGGCTCCTGAGGAACTCAGTGCATGACGTGAGCTGAATGGTAGTTGAGCTTCCTAAGTTCAACCAGGGTCAGCAAGCTATAGAAAACACACCTGGGGCTGGAGAGATGGCTCAGCGATTAAGAGTGCCGACTGCTCTTGCAGAGGACCCGGGTTCGATTCCCAGCACCCACATGATGGCTAAGAACTGTCTTTAACTCCAGTTCCAGGGGAATCCAATACCCTCTTCTGACCTCTGCAGCATTGCATGACACAGGTGCATAGACAATACACTCGTACACATAAAAAATAAATAAAAATTACACACACACACACACACACACACACACACACACACACAAACAGCCTGCCACCTATTTGTTCCAGGCCTGGCCTGGACCTAAGGATGGGTTTTACTTTCTTAAGTGTTTTTTTTTTTGGGGGGGGGTGCGGGGAGGAGTATTGAAGATAGGGTATTTCTTGATATGTAAAAGCTACATGAGGGGCTGGAGAGATGGCCTAGCGGTTAAGAGCACCGACTGCTCTTGCAAAGGACCCAGGTTCGATCCCCAGCACCCACATGGCGGCTAAGAACTGCCTGTAACTCCAATTCCAGGAGAACTCCAGTTCCAGGGGAACCTGAGACCCTCTTCTGACCTCCGAGGCATTACACGACACGGGTGCACAAACCTACATGCAGACAGTACATTCATACACATACAAAAATAAATAAAATTTAAAAAATATTTAAAAAATTAATTAATTTAAAAAAGCTACATGAAATTATAATTTCACTTTCCATAAGTAAAGTTTGGTTTGGAACACAGCCATGCCTGTGTGTTTATATATTATCTGTGGCCGCTCTTTTGCACAATAGCAGAATTGAATAGGGACAGAAACTGTATTTCCCACAAAGCCTGAAACCTGTATTATTATCAGCCCTATGCAAAAAAGGTGTGCTGCACTTTGGGTTAGAGCAAGGACCCTGAAGTACCTGGCTCCAACTTTAGGTCTCCACTCAAAGACTCAACCATGGGCAGGAGACTTACTGTCTCTAGGCCTTGTATTCAGGGAATACAATAGATTTTTCATTACATCTTTACTCTGTGTGTTGCGGGGTATGTGTATCTACCTGTGTGTGTGTGTGTGTGTGTGTGTAAGCCAGAAGACCACGTGTGGGAATCTGCTCTCGTTCCACCATGGATGCATCCTGGGGATCGAATTTAGGTTGCCAGACTTAACAAGTGCCTTTACCCTGTGAGCCAGCTCACTGCCCACGCCCTTTTGTATTTTTTTTTTTAATTTGGGGGCAGGGTCTTACCAAGTAACTCAGGTAAACCTTGAACTCCTTTTGTAGCCTAGGCAGTCCTTGAACTTTTGATTCCCCTGCCTCAGGCTCCTGAGGGCTTGGGATTCCAGGCAGGTGTCACCGGCCCTAGCTAGCTTGGTGTCGTAGTTTGTCTTCCATTGCTGTGACAAAACACTCTGACCAACACCAACTTGGGGAGGAAAGGGTTTATTCAGCTTACATCTCCCAGGTCACAGATCATCACTTAGGGAGCTCAAGGCAGGAACTCAGGGCAGGAACCTGGAGGCAGGAGCTGAAGCACAGGCCATGGAGGAGTGATGTTCACTGGCTTGCTCTCTACTGGCTTGCTCTCTGGCTCATGCCCAGCCTGCCTTCTTATACTGTCACTGCTCAACAATCAAGACAATACACCACAGATGTGGCCACAGGCCAATCCAATGGAGCCAATTGCCCAATCGAGGCTCCCTCAACCCAGGTGTGTCAAGTTGACACCAAAGCTATCCAGCACAATTGACCCCTTGTCAACTTGACACACAAACACATCACTATTAAACCACCTTTCCAGTTCTTATCCCCAAAGTATGATGTTAACACTAATCACAACCTAAGACAGTACATCCTTAAAAGCCCCACAGTCCTTAAAATGTCCAAACACTTAAAAGTCCAGTCTATTAAAAGTCTCTTAACTGTGGGCTGCTGTAAAATCCAAAACAAGTACTGTCTTATTTCAAAGGGAAGAATCAGGCACTCTCAAACAAAACCTAAGTCCAGCAAGTAGCTCAAGGCTGGACACCTGGGATTCACTCACGATCTTCTGGGCTCCAAAGGGTCTCGGCAGCTCCCCCTCTCCGACTCTGCCGTCCGTGGCACACTCATCTCGCAGGCCCAGGCCGACTCCATTCTACACCTACCGCTGCTCTTGGTGGTCGTCCCAGGGTACCGGCATCTCCAAAAAGCTGGGGTCGCTACTGAAACTGAGGCAGCACCTTCACCAATGGTCTCTTCTGACCTCTCCTGGTGCAAAGCCTCAGCTTCTCTCCATGACCCCTGCAATCCTGGGGTCTTCACAGCAACCGAGGTGCACTTCCACCAATGGTCTTTCCTGACCTCTCACAGTGCCAAGCCTCGGCTGCTCTCTGTGACCCCCTCAAATTTCAACACCGGAACCATATAGGAGACTCTTACACGTTACCAAGTCCGGCTTCTGGCTCGAGATGGAGGCTCAGGCCCTTTCTGGGTCACAGCTTCTGTGTGCTGACCTTGAAGATATTCTCCCCAGAAGATTTCACCTCAGTGATGCTGGTCTCTTGTTACTTACAGCTGATTTTTCAGCCCCAGCTAACCAGCATCAATTGCCCCAGTACCACAAAAGTTTCACTTCAGGTTCTGGTCTCTTGTTACTTACAGCTGATTCTCCACAGCCCCAGCTGACCAGAACCCACAGATTACACAGTCCTGATGATCTCTGCTCTCCTTTGAAACTAGAAACTTCACAAGCCAGGCCTCCATCTTCTACAACTCCTTCAGCAAAACTGCTCCAAGCTCCACAGCAACAATCTTTAGGCATTCAATGATCTTCCCAGCCCAAAGTTCCAAACGCCTCCACAATCCTTCCCCAAAACACCAAGGTCAGGTCTGTCACAGCAATACCCCACTCTTCTGGTACCAATTTCTGTCGTAGTTTGTCTTCCATTGCTGTGACAAAACACTCTGACCAACACCAACTTGGGGAGGAAAGGGTTTATTCAGCTTACATCTCCCAGGTCACAGATCATCACTTAGGGAGCTCAAGGCAGGAACTCAGGGCAGGAACCTGGAGGCAGGATCTGAAGCACAGGCCATGGAGGAGTGATGTTCACTGGCTTGCTCTCTACTGGCTTGCTCTCTGGCTCATGCCCAGCCTGCCTTCTTATACTGTCACTGCTCAACAATCAAGACAATACATCACAGATGTGGCCACAGGCCGATCCAATGGAGCCAATTGCCCAATCGAGGCTCCCTCAACCCAGGTGTGTCAAGTTGACACCAAAGCTATCCAGCACACTTGGCTTCCTGCTGCACTGTCCCTTTCTCCCTGGCTCCTGGTACTTCAGAGATGTGTGAGTCCTTTTGGATATCCATTTATGTCTCTGAGGTCAGGTTCCTTTAATTATAGGACAAGCAGTGTCCTGGGTCCAAACATGATGCTTCCATCAATACTAGAGCACTTAGTACTTCCTCTGGCTCCTTGTGAGACCACAGTTAGTGTCAAAGAACATTGGGGAGCTCTAGGCTGACAGCCTCTTTCAAAAAGATTAAAAGCTCATTCATAAATGCGAGTGGTCCTGCAGCAAGACACTGCAGGATTTGTTCTCCTGGTATGGGCTAGGGGCTTGGGCCTCAGCACAAAAGCGGCATTTGTGGCCGTCACCAAGGTTAGCACAGAGTAGCTGGTAGACTAAAGCACAGATGTCTGGATCCCTCCAGACCTATAAATCCCCTCCCAGCCTGCCTAAGAGGAAAACCTGGCCCAGGTGAAAGGAGCCAGCGTGTACATCCCTCTTATGGAACAGGGACTGCCAGCTCCCATGGGCCAGCTGCATTCCGAGCCTCACTCTCCATGCACAGCTGTGTGTGCGAGCCAAGTCCAGCAAGGACGGAGTACTCTGTTCATTGCGCAGCAGTGTAACCCTTCGTTCTCTTTGGACTTTTTTCATCATAAAAGTGTATGTTCATTTTGGGAAAATACAGAAGGAGGAGGAAAAGAACATGGATACCCTTCCACTCCCAAACAACCCCTGTTCGTATTGTAGTTGATTTTATTTCCAGTATCAGCACCTACTTAATATGCCCTGAGTTTAGTTCAAGGTCACTTAGTCTATCCACCTTCAGCTATGTAATCTGCTCACTTTGGGGTAAAACAGATGATCAATGTCTTCTGTCCATCTTGGCCGCACATGGGGGTGGTTCACCATTCATTAAAGTTAGTATCTGGAGCTGGAGAGATGGCTCAGAGGTTAAGAGCACCGACTGCTCTTGCAGAGGACCCAGGTTCGATTCCCAGCACCCACATGGCGGCTAAGAACTGTCTTAGGCCAGGTGTGGTGGCACACTCCTTTAATTCCAGCACTCAGGAGGCAGAGGCAGACAGATCTCTGTGAGTTCAAGGCCAGCCTGGTCTACAGAGTGAGTTCCAGGCCAGTTGGGGCTATAGGGAGACCCTGTCTCAAAAAAGTATTTATGTTTATTTCCCCTCACACTTTTACATTGCGCTCCCCTCTTTCTTTGTTGTTGTCGTTTGAGACAGGGTCTCATGTAATCTCCAGGTTGGCCTTGAACTTGCTGTGTACCTTGAATTTCTGATCTTCCTGCCTCCACATACCCAGTGCTAGGATTACAGGTGCGCATACAACATCCGGTTAGTACAGTGTGGAGGATCCAGCCCAGGGCCTCATGCTTGCCGCCCTAAGCAAGCACTCTACCAATTGAGCTACATCTCTAACCCCTGGCTGAGTGTGCTTTGTCTTCTATTTCTCCATCTGCTCGCTCCCCTTGTTGTTTAGTTGGATGAGGATCTGTTACATAGGATAGGAAAGAAGTATTATCACATTTGTTCTTGTCCTATAATTAAAGGAACCTAACCTAAGAGACATAACTATCATTCCATGTGTTGATATGGTTTATTTCACATAGATAGTTTATGTGCATGAACTTTTAAGCTATGAATATTTTTGGGGCGGGGGTGTTTTTGAGACAAGGTCTTCCTTTAGCTCCAGCTGTCCTGGAACTCACTCTGTAGACCAAGCTGGCCTTGAACTCTCAAAGATCTGCCTGCCTCTGCCTCCCAAGTGCTGGGATTAAAGGTGTGTGCCACCATGCCCGGATAAGCTGTGAATATTTTAATGTTGTCAAATAAACATTGAAAGTCTTTACAAGACATTTGTTATATTGGGGAAAAAAAGTTGTGCTTTCTTTTCTAATTATATAACAACAGAAAAAATTGAAAGATATAGTGAGGTACAGAAAGAGAGTACCACAGCAATTCCATTAGCTTTTTGGTACGTACTCAGGAACTCTGTGCCTTTACTGTACACCTGCCTGTGCATTTTAAAAACATAATCATACTGTACATAGTTTTTTTGTTTGTGAAACAGGGCCTCATTATATAGCTCAGGCTGGCCTCAAACACAAAATCCTTCAGCCTCTGCTGGGATTACAGGTGTGCCACACCTCCCCCTTTTATTACTTTAATTTGCTGTGTTTTTTTTTTAATTTTTATTATTATTATTTATTTCTGTATGTGTATGAATGTACTGTCTGCATGCAAGTTTGTGCACCCGTGTCGTGCAATTCCGAGGAGGTCAGAAGAGGGTGTCGGATTCCCCTGGAGCTGGAGTTCTCCTGGAACTGGAGTTTCAGACGGTTCTCTGCCACCATGTGGGTGCTGGGGATCGAACCCGGGTCCTCTGCAAGAGCGGTCGGCGCTCTTAACCGCTAGGCCATCTCTCCAGCCCACTTGCTGTGTTCTTAATTATATTAAAGTAACTCAGTGTAAGAATGTTTTTATGAGCCAGGCGTGGTGGTACGCGCCTTTAATCCTAGCACTCTTTGAAAAGACAAAAAAAAAAGTTTTTATGTCGAGCTGGAGAGATTTTGTGTTTGCGGCCATACTCTCAACAATACTCTCTCCTATTGTGGAATATGTAGTTGTTCCCATTTTTTTTTTCACTTTTATAGATAGCATCGTTTGTTTTGTTTGTTTTGTTTTGTTCTGTTTTGTTCTTTTTGAGACAGGGTCTCCCTGTAGCCCCAGCTGTCCTGGAACTCACTCTGTAGACTAGACTAGCCTTGAACTCACAAATATCTGCCTGCCTCTGCCTCCCAAGTGCTAGGATTAAAGGCATGGGCCACCATGCCCAGCTTAAAGATGGTTCTTAGCCGCCATATTAGCTGGGAATCGAACCCAGGTCCTCTGCAAGAGCAGTCTGCGCTCTTAACTGCTGAGCCATCTCTCCAGCCCCAATAGCATTGTTTTAAATATCCTACCCACAGATTGTGTGTGCATGAGTGAGTGAGTGTGTGTGTGTGTGTGTGTGTGTGTGTGTGTGTGTGTGTCTTTCCTTTGATTATATTTCTGGAAGTGGAATTCTGGTTAGAGGGTATAAACACCAAAGGGTACATGATATAGCTGGATTTCCATTCTTGCATGACAGATTTGAAAAGAATTCTCTGTTCACATGTCAAAAATTTAAACTCAACTATTCTTGATCTGGTTGTTACTGCAGTTGACAAGGTAGCTCTTCACAGGCCTTCTGGTGTTTGCACATATGTGAAGGGCACCCCTTTGTCTCTGTACCCATCATATGTACTAAACTGCATATGACTTAGGATGTGCTTGGAGTTGGGACTTGAGAGTTGCTGTTATCACTGATATTAGAAAAGAGTTCTCTGTAGGCCCTGGCTGTGGGTACTTGCCTGGTGAAGGGGCTTGCCCCCTTTCTTGAACTGACATGATAGAATATGCTTCCCCTCTCCCAACTGGGGACTCTCCAGGAAGAATTGTATAGCTACAGAAGGACGTTTGGTTGTTGCAACCTCTCAGTACTTCATTCCTTGACCTTTAGATCTGGAAGCTATTCATTTAGTCCAAGTGCAGTATAAATACATGATAAATTCATAAGCTTCATGAATATCCTTTTTGTCTACTGTATTATTTATTCTGTCCTAAACTTGATAGAGAGGTGATCACGTGTCTGCTCTACAAAACTGTAAAATCTAGTTGGTAATAGTTAAGATATTAACAAAAGCCGGGCGTGGTGGCGGCATGCACGTAATCCAGCACAGGTGGGATGGGCAGAGGCAGCGAATCTTTGAGTTCAAGAAGCCAGCGGTTCTACAGAGTGAGTTCCAGGCAGCTAGGGCGCTGAAGGGGGACCCGTCTCAAAAAAACAAAAAAAAAGACCAAAAAAAAAAAAAAAAAAGATATTAACAAAAAATAAAAAGTTCAAAAATCATAGCTCAGTCAGACTACCCACATTAGTACATGCATGGGAAAAAGGAGATCAGGTTATTGAAAGTGCTACCCTTGAGAATATTATGAGATTTTTGCAGTTCTTTATTTCCTGTTGCGCATTTTCCTTTTTCCCTATTACATAATAATTTATGTAATTCTTTTGTTTGTTTTTTTGTTTTTGTTTTTTCAAGACAGGGTCTCCCTGTAGCCCCAGCTGCCTGGAACTCACTCTGTAGACCAGGCTGGCCTTGAACTCACAAAGATCTGCCTGCCTCTGCCTCCCAGTGCTAGGATTAAAGGCGTGTGCCACCACGCCCAGCTAATTTATGTAATTCTTATATAATGTTTCATTCTCATCTGTAGATGGATAAAGAACGAATAAAAGGGCTGGAATTAATTCCTTTTCCCTTGCTTTTTTTTTTTTTTTTTCTTTTGAGATAGGGTCTCCCTGTAGCCCCAGCTGGCCTGGAACTGGCTATATATAGACAAGGCTGGCCTCAATGTCATAGAGATCCACCTGCCTCTGCCTCCCAAGTGCTGGGATTAAAGACATGCACCATCACACCTGGCTATATTTGAATAAAAAAAAATAGCTGTATATTACCTTTATAGCCAAATAGAATTTGAATGTAATTAAAAAATCTTGTAAGATAAAGTATACTATAGCACTATTGCACTAAGGAGACAGATTAGAGAAAGATCTGAGAACTGGAGCAGCAAGTGGGGAAGAATTTGTGTTGGGTCTGGGAGGGCTCAGAGATATAAAAGGTGAAGGGGACAGGCATTTCAGATATGAGAGACAAATGAGAAGTCTGATTCTGTCCACAGATGAGCTAGAAGTAGGAAGACCACCCAGGTGGATGGGCTTACCTAACCAGGTCTAGCAACCATGATTTTCTTGTCATAAATTTCCCATAAGTAGCAAGTCTTTGGTGCTAGTGTTGGGGAGAGGGAAGAGGTACTCACAGATCACCTTGTTGTCTAGGAGGTAATGGGAGGAGCTGAAAAGTGATCATTGTTGTGTATCAAGAGGAACTCCCAATTCTTGGGTGTTCTTTATTTCTAGAGTAATAGGCAGCCATTATAAATTATTTGACTTGTAATTTAAAGCTTTTATTTAGAAGCAATGACTTTTTAAATTATGTATGTACAATGATCCAGCTCGTGTGCAAAGTACCTCATGTTTATGGCCTCTCCAGATCTCTACAGGTCAGCTTCAGTGCCACTTTCTAGAGAAAAAGCAAAAACTGAAGCTTTAAACCTGTGCCAGGGTCACACAGCCAGCAGGTGCCCAGCTAGATTCTGTGAGATGTTCTGAGCATCACTTTTGTGGTTAGGTTTCTTTTTTTAAAAAAAGTCAAAAGTTGGTCACAGTAGGCCTGTAGTTTGTCAGGATCTAAAAATAGCCACCAGACTAAGGACCCTAAGCTTCCCACTCCAGCTGCCCCTTGTTTTATTCACCCACTTAGTAGGAAGAGTCATCATTGCCAGCTGCTGGAAGGCTTTGTGGTGAACATAGCATGCAAGAGCCATTCAAGGCACCAGATTGAGATGGCCGGCATCTCTCCAAGCCCCTGGAAGGCTTCCTGATTTTGGACTAGTGCTGAGCAAATTAGAAATACTTTCTCCACACCAACATCAAATACTGTCTTCAGTGTTTCATTCATTCTGCTCAGAACTTCAGTGAAAGGTTCCTTCATGTTTGTGGTCTTTGATGTTTGACATTTATTGATCAAAAATTAGTTGGGAGCCTTTCACTGTGCTTTTAATGGCCATAACAAAAACCACATTCTAGATAGGTTGTATGTCACTTCTGTCTAACCCAGTGTTCACAGTTATGTGTGTTTGTTTTTCTTAATCACTTCATTATGCAAAGTCTGGAAAGTAAATGTGGATAATTATTAAACTGAAAATAAAATCCCACCATCCACGGGCCAAATCCCTGTTACATTTTTGTGTTTTGTTCCCTTCTCTTCTATTTGCATGTAAAGTTTTCTACTTACCTTCAGCTTTTCTCAAAAAGAGTGTTATTTTTCATATAAAGAATTTTTTCCAAAAAAAAAAAAAAAAAAGAAAAAAAAAGCTCAGCTGGGCGTGGTGACGCACGCCTTTAATCCTGGTACTCGGGAGGCAGAGGCAGAGGCAGGCGGATCTTTGTGAGTTTAAGGCCAGCCTGGTCTACAGAGAGAGTTCCAGGACAGCTGGGGCTACAGGGAGACCCTGTCTCGAAAAGACAAAAAAAAAATAAATTTTTAACTCATATACTATTATTTCATTTTATGGTTACACTTTATTTAATCCTTATTCTTGGGCACTGTTCGGCTAGTTCCAGATTTGCTTGTTTCTTACATTGTTTGGGACCCAACCTAGAGCCTGACACATGTGAAGCAAGCACTCTACCACTAGCTACAGTTCAGCCTGGCTATTTCCAGACCTTTTACTTTTATAAGTAGCACTGTCATGATGATGGGTTATTCTAGTGAACATCTTTCAAGAAGCTATTTGGTCTTATGTAATTCAGAGACTTGCTAATGGATAAAGGCATCCAATAGTTTCCCTCCTTGAGATTTCCCTCTCCCCAGTTGTATCACCCATGATCAACTATGATCAGAAAATACTGAACAGAAAATGCCAAGAAGGAACAGCTTATGCTGATGGATGGCAGCTGTTCATATCTTACCAGACATCTTTCATATCTGTGCTCTGCTGGCTCGCTCCCTCCTCCCTGTGTATTCTGGGATCAGAGGAAGCCCAAGGGATGGTGCACCCCATCTTCACAGGTGGTCTTTGCCCCTTTTCTGAAAATACTCTCCCAGACACACCCGAAGATATGCTCCAATCTGCTAGGTGATTCTGTTTGAGTCAAAGTGACAAAGAAGATTCGCCTTGGTGGCACACGCCTTTAATCCCAGCACTCGGGAGGCAGAGGTAAGCGGATCTCTGTGGGTTCAAGGCCAGCCTGGTATACAGAGCAAGCTCCAGGACAGCTGGTACTAAAAAGGAGACCCTGTCTCAAAAATACCAAATAAAGGATAAAACTAAAAAGAAAAAAAAAAAAGATTAGCCTTTACCATTACAGAGTATTATTATAATTGTTCTTTTTTTAAAAAAATTATTATTAGGGGCTGGAGAGATGGCTCAGTGGTTAAGGGAACTGGCTGCTCTTACAGGTTCAAATCCCAGCATCCACATGGTAGCTAACAGTCCCTAACTCCAGTTCCAGGGGATCTGATGCCCTCTTCTGGCTTCTGTGGGCATTGCATGACACAGATGTACTTGCATACATGCAGGCAAAGCACTCATACACATAAAATAAAAATAAAAGTTTTTTTTTTTAATGTAAAAAAACTTAAGCCAGTTGTGGTGGTACATGCCTTTAATCCCAGCACTTTGGAGGCAGAGGAAGGCGGATATCTGTGAGTTCAAGGCCAGCCTGGTCTACATAGTGAGCTCCAGGTCAGCTGGGACTAAAGTGAGACCCTGTCTGAAAAAGACCAAAAAAAAAAAGGTAAAAAACTTAATGTTAATCTCTTACTGTGCCTAATTTATGAACTAAACTTTGTTTTGGGCATGTATATATAGAGAAAAAAATTGTATATATCAGCCGGGCGTGGTGGCTCACACCTTTGATCCCAGCAGAGGCAGGCAGATCTCTGTGAGTTCAAGGCCAGCCTGGTCTACAGAGTGAACTCCAGGCCGGCTGGGGCTACAGGAAGACCCTGTCTCAAAAAGATTAAAAAAAACAAGTATATATCCTATTCAGTACGACCCATGGTTTCAGGCATCCACCGAGTCTTGGGACATAATTCCATGGCTCAGAGGGGACTAAAACACATAAGCTGCCGGGTGTGGTGGCGCATGCCTTTAATCGTAGCACGCAGGAGGCAGGGGCAGGTGGATCTTTGTGAATTCAAGGCCAGCCTGGTCTACAGCTAGGGCTACAGGGAGACCCTGTCTTGAAAAGACAAAAAAAGCAAACAAAAAACCAAACAAGCTGCAGTGCAGTCAACAGTCTTGACAGTGATGGTTATCAGACACCTTCAACTAAGCACTAAGCGTTTGGCTAAGCTGTTGACCTACTTTGTCCTATCCAATCCTCCAGCTTTGTGAGATTCTACTTTTCATGCTTCCTCAATAGATGAGAAAACTGAGGTCCAGAGAGACGACTCTCCCATGGGCCTTTTGCCGCCCAGGCTGACCAAAAGCCATGTCTGCTTTCAGAACAAAGCCTGCTTCAGAGATGAACAGCTTCAATGTACCTATTCCTATGCTGACTGTGCCCGGAGCTTCATCCTCTGGTTTTTGTTTCTCATCTGTAGAATAGGAAGAACTTGCCCCAGTACCTCTCAGATTAGTACAGGGTCAGGAGGCACCCACCTCTCAGATTAGTACAGTGGTCAGAGGCACCCACCTCTCAGATTAGTACAGGGGTCAGGAGGCACCCACCTCTCAGATTAGTACAGGGGTCAGGAGGCACCCACCTCTCATTAGTACAGGGGTCAGGAGGCACCCACCTCTCAGATTAGTACAGGGGTCAGGAGGCACCCACTTCTCATTAGTACAGTGGTCAGAGGCACCCACCTCTCATTAGTACAGGAGTCAGGAGGCACCCACCTCTCATTAGTACAGGAGTCAGGAGGCACCCACCTCTCAGTACAGGGGTCAGGAGGCACCCACCTCTCATTAGTACAGGAGTTAGGAGGCACCCACCTCTGGAGTGTTGTTTCTCTTAAGCAAATTGTTCTACTGAAGCCTCGTAAGAGGCTCCTTCAGGACGCTGTGCAGGAGCCTTTTGTGACCACATTTTGGTACATTTTGGTTTAACCCACTGCATCGGCCACACGGGAACATTTTCCCTCTTCTATTCCCATCCTAGCTTCCAATCTGTTTAATAATGAACCATCTGCTACCAAATAGCTGTGTCATTGGGATGGTATAAAGACTTTGCCTGATCTGAACTCTTTGCTGGAACATGTTATCTTTGGCTGTGGAGACCTTCTGTTTTTGCAAAAGGATGAGTGAGCACTCTGCTGAGTAGTCTGAAATAACAAACCTAATCTGTCCCAGATATCTACCTGCTGGCTTTACATTTCCTCTAACATGTAAATGGACCTGTTTCCTACTGACAGTCAGGCACATCTTTCCTACATACCCAGTTTGAGTATAAACATGAGCACTAGGTTTCCTAAGTCTGCACTGTGTCCCTTATGGTCATTGTTGTTTTAGCTGCCAACAGTTATGAGCTTTGGGTTTCAGCTCATTGGTTGGGCTGGGTTCCCTCATGGAAATTTGCTTGTCCTGGAACAGTTTTCCATTGCAGCCCTAGAGTCTTCCCCACCCCAGCAGATCTATGCATGTGTTTCTGTATTCAGTCCCTCCCAAGGCCAAGTCTGTCACTTGGAAATGGGCTTCCCCTGGTTTATCATGGACCAGTGTTTCTCTCCTGAGGGGACATGGGCAATGTCTAGAGATGTTTTGGTTGACACACCTGGGTTGGGGATGCTACTGAGAAGCCACCATTGACTGAGAAGTAACATGAAACTCATCTACTTGGGCACATGTACCACCCCACACTAGGGCAGACCTGAATGGACATTCTGAATCATCCCCTTGGCCGACTTGGTTTAAATGCTAACCATTGGTTAAATACATGAGCTTCAGCAAAACTTTACGTTCTCTGAGCCTCAACCTTCCAAATCTGAAAAATGGGAGCAAGAGTCTTTACCTCTTGGGTATAGCAGAATTCTAAAGCTTCTTCACAGTGCCTAGCACATAGCAGGCCCCTATTCACTTTTAATGCCCATGTTGTTGAGCCCTCCTGTGTGAGTTACTAATATATCCACCAAATGAGCAGATAGATATCCCTGCCTTCAAGGGCTTCTCCTTGTGGTTTCAGTGTGGAATTTGAACACTTGATCCCCAACTGGTCACAATATTTTGAAAGGTTTAGGAGGTAGAGACTTACCAGAAGAAGTAGTCACTGCGGGCTGGCCTTGAGGCTTTATAGCTTGTCCCTGCTTCCTGTCTGCTCTGTTTCCTGACCATGGACACAGAGTAACCACCTGCCTTCATATGTTCCTGCTATAATACCTTTACTCCATGATGGACTGTGACCTCTCAAACTGTAAGCCAAAATAAGCCCTTCCTTGCTTAAGTTGCTGCTTGTCAGGTATTTGGTCACAGCAATGAGGAAAGTAATACACTTGTCTAAGACTGGGAGGAAACACATGTCAGAAAGAGGACAACAGTTCATAAGGTACACCTATACAAACACAGAAAAGTAAAGCCTAGAGCGGTTTATCCTGGCAAGGACTTAGCACGTGCTGTGGCTCCTCCCCCGTGAGCCGTCCTTTTTTTGGGGGTTCTTCTAGTGATAGTCATGTGTTCTTCCCCACAGCCTGGTCCTCTCAAATAATTGTGCTCAATTATATTGATGACTGGTCCAGGTGTAGTTCCTGGTTCTGTGCTCATTGCTATTGTGAACGAACACCTGTCCATGTCCCAGGTACAGACCCAGGATGACACAGCAGCCACTCCTCCCCAGGGCCAGCTGGTGACCACACACCTGACCCAAGTCCTTTATTTCTTTTTAGCAGTTTCCTTTCACTATCTCCCCCACCCCCTTGTTTCTCTGAGGAAAGTAAGAAAAAGCAAAAGTGTTTAGTTGACTCCAGCCTAACTCAATGTGTAAATCGGGAGTTTGATTGCTCAGAAGTCAGTCGCTATTCCTAAAACAGAACCCAGTACAGTCTCTTTCCTGAATTTCAGTTTCTAGAAGGCAGGAGCTAAACGTCTTCTTACTGAAACCTTCCCATAGTCTGTGACTTCATAGAAATAGCAAGTTTGGCTCCTGTTGTAGAAAGAGCTCAGGCTTTTGAGACAAAACTGGGCAAGGGCCTTAGCTCTCCTCCCTCAGCCTCAGTTTCCTCATTGGTAAAATGAAAACACATTCTCACGTTGCCAGGGCGGTGTGAGGATTGGAAAAGCTGACTGGGAAGATCTGAGTACGGCAGGCACATGGGGCCCTCGGTGATTACTCTGTGGTAACCCAAGCCCAGTCAGCACTAAGAAATCACAAAATGAGGTCTTTCTAGGATGGTGCTCCCCTAGAACAGTTCACCTCTTGTTTCCCCCAAGCTTTAATGAAGAAAATCTTCAACTCACTGAGAACTACCTCAATAAATGGAGAAAAATATGCTCACTCTTGCTTATTCAAAATATGATACTGAATTCAAGTCCAGTCCTTTTTGCCTGTCAGACTGATAAGTGCCCTGAGGAGAGTGAATAGCATCCACCGTCCTGTCCTGTACCTGTCTGAGGGACTTACAGTTGATCATTAACGTGGTTGAAGGTTAATTTGGCAATACATATTAGCATATTGATACTAGGGCTGGGGATGTAGCTCAGTGATAGAGTACTTATTTAGCATAGAAAAGACCCTGGAGGGTTCAATCCCCAGCAACTCAAATAAGATATAGTAAGAATAAAATTTGATAGGTTGTTTCCCCACCCCCCCACCCCCCACCCCCGGTCTTTTTGAGACAGGGTCTCCCTTTTAGTCCCAGCTGGCCTGTAACTCGCTCTGTAGACAGACCAGGCTGGCCTTGAACTCACAGAAATCCATCTGCCTCTGACTCCCGAGTGCTGGGATTAAAGGTGTGTGTCACCATACCTGGCAATTTTGAAACTAAGGAATTCACAAATATTAACACTACTATACAATGGATGTTCCCTATGACACTCTGTGAAATAGCCAGATATTAGATATGGTTTTGATGTTTATCAGTTGAGAATCAAATCAATGTGTGGTCTACCCGGACTGCAGTCATTACAAAGAACGAGTGACTTTGGGATGATGAAAATGTTTTGGGATTAGGAAGAAGTGGTTAAACTACATATGCTAAGTGCCACTGATTTGTTCAAAGCTGGACATGATGAGGCACACCTAAATCCCAGCACTTGGGAGGCAGAAATTGGCACTTTCTGTGAGTTGGAGGCCAGCCTGATCTACATAGTGAGTTTCAGATCAACCAGAGCTACGTAGTAAGACCCCCATCTCAATAAAAATAAAAATGGGGGCTAAAAGATGCTTTGATGATTATGAATACCAACTGCTCTTGCTGAGGACCTGGGTTTGGTTCCCAGCACCCACAAGGATATTCACAGCTATCTGTAACTCCAGTTCCAAGGAATGCAACACCCTAACAGTTGTTAGCTGCCATGTGGCTGTGGGAACTGAACCCAGGACCCTTGCAAGAGCAGCCAGTGCTCTTGACCATTGAGCCATCTCTCCAGCCCTGGCTCTCTCTTTTTAATTCACTTTTTGGTTAGCAGTGTTCACTGGGATTCATCCTGGCATTTTCATACATGTGTGTCATTACATTTTGTTTCAGTGGCTACTCTTAGTTACGTTTTTGAAGAGTCAGTTTTACATGCTCACATGGAAAGGTATTGTTTAATGAAAAGAGAAGCATTCTGTTTTCTGTGAATGCTTAGAAAAAATTTGGGAAGATCTAGAACACAACAGTGGCTACTGCCAAGAACTGGATTTGGAGAAAAAGAGAGGATCTGTACTTAACATTACATAATTTTGCAAGGTATGAAAGTTTAAAGTTGGCATAAATTACTTTCACACTGGGGGGAGTCCAGAGCGGTCAGACTGAAAGTGCACTGAGATAGGCAGTTGATTCCTTCAAGTGAAAGTGGAAACTGTTTCATTTTGAATTTTCCTTTTTCTGTATTTTCCTTTCTTTCTGCTCTTTAGTTCCCACCCACCCATCTGAACCACAAAGGGGAGTGAGCTGGTGACTCACAGCCTTGTTCTGACCTTTCAGTGACTGTAGCTAATTGATTCTGAGTGCAGGCAAGCCGTGTCCATTTAGTCTAGTGGCTGTTTGTGAAGCACTGTGTATTTTTTTTTTTTAAAGAGATCATAGAATTTGTGGGGTGCCATTAACAACCTGGGCAAGTACTTTCTTGCTGCCCTGCACAGACAGGGTTGGCTCACCTGTCAAGAGCTCATTTGTGATCTGGAGCAGGGCCTGATGCTGCACACCTTTAACCCCAGTAGAGGCAGGTGGATTTCTGTGAGTTCAAGGCTAGCCTTGTCTACATAGTGAGTTCTAGGCCAGCTGGGCCTATAGGGAGATCCTGTCTCAAAAAAAAGACCAAAAATATATTATTAATTATTATTAATAGTAATAATAATTCCCTGTATCTGTAATCCCAGCACTGCTTGGACAAGATAGGAGGCATATGCCAGCTCAGCATCTAAACAGCAAGAGACTCTTGTCTCGAACAAGGTAGAAGGGAAGGATTAACACCCAAAGTTGTCCTCTTACCTCCATGTGCATGCCATGAGACACATATGTTCACACACACAGAAAGAGAGAGAGACAGAGAAATGATAAAAATAAAATATAAGCTGGGCGTGGTGGTACACGCCTTTAATCCTAGCACTTGGGAGGCAGAGGCAAGTGGATCTTTGTGAGTTCAAAGCCAGCCTGGTCTACAGAGTGAGTTCCAGGACAGCTGGGGCTACAGGGAGACCCTGTCTCGAAAAGACCAAAAATAAAATAAAATAAAATAAGTAAAAATAAATAGAGTTAATATTATCTTAGCTGAGCATGGTTTGTGGTACAAACTTGTAATCCTAGTTACTTAAGAGGCTGAGGCAGAAGGCTCACTTGAGTCCAAATGTTTGGGACCAACCTGGGCAACATGGTAGCAGTACCTGTCTCTTAAAAAGGCACACACCCGGGCTGGAGAGATGGCCTAGCGGTTGGGAGCACTGACTGCTCTTGCAGAGGACCCAAGTTCCATCCCCAACACCCACATGGCGGCTGAGGGCCATCTGTAACTCCAATTCCAGGAGAACTCCAGTTCCAGGGGAATCCAAGACCCTCTTCTGACATCCGCGGCATTGCACGACACGGGTGCACAAACCTGCATGCAGACAGTACATTCATACACATAAATAAATAAATTAATTTTTTAAAAAGGCACACACCCTTTGGAAGTCAGAGGCAGATTCCTGTGAGAGCAAGGGCAGCCTGGTCTGCACAGCACATTCCAGGCCAGCTGTCTCCAAAAGCCAAAATGCATACATACATAAACACATGGGACAGACAGGATGAATCAGTAGTTAAATAAAATACTTGTTCCACAAGCCTGATAATCTGAGTTGGATCCTGTAAATAGCCTGGTGTGGTGGTGCACACCTTTAGTCCCAGCACTCCGGAGGCAGAAGCAGGTGAATATGATTTTAAAAAGTGGATTTTGAGCATAGTAATACTTTCCAGGGAATGTGTTGAAGTCTTACAGAGTAAAGACTAAAAATGGCACATTGCCTCCCTTCAAATGCTTCACATTTGTCATGAGAAAGCCCCGAGTGGTATATTTCAGCCACAAGGCTGGACTTTAGATGATCAGACTTCCAAAGTCAGCTAGGGCTTCTTTGCACAAGAAGACACATCATAGGAGGTGGCATTTGCCACCAAACTTGTACTTAGTATGCATATTAGTTGCAACTTTTTGCATTGACAGAACCCCAACTCAGAGGAGTCAGAAAGGGGACTGTATTAGCTTGTGTAACTAAAATGGCTAAGGGTGGCTCTGCCAGGTGCAAGGCAGAGCAGGATTCAAGAGTTCAAATGGAACTTTGGTAAATAGAGCCTGTTCCTGTTCGTTTTCTCTCTTCATCAGTCTCTCCAGCCTCCATCCGGTGCGTCTTTTTCTTCTCGCCTATGGCAGACAGTTCTGTGACCAGGGAGAACTGCTGTAAGAAGCTCCTACTAGGCTTCTTCCCCTGAACTCACTATCCCAGACGGATGCTCTCCCCCAGCCTTTTCTCTCCTAAATCAAGTTTCAGGGAATTTGCACCTAGCCTGGACTCAGGAATGGAGAATCATACCTGGCTCATCAGGCCCAGAGAAGCCTACCCACATCTACAAGGGACACTCGGGGATAGTGGGGTCCTGCTGTAGGAGGAAGGGGCGAGGTTTTGTTTATGGCTCTCCCACTGTTTGCCTTTTCCTTGTGAAGAGGGCGCTGATCATTGGAAACAAGCCACTGGGGTGGGAGTTATGGGGTCTGGAGAGCTAGCTGCCTTTTCTGTGTGAGCCTGGCTGCCGTGCGCTTGCTCTGTGTCCACGTCACACAGGATGGATGCCCACAGCATGTGGATATGAAAGGGTCCTGTGGATTTGCTCAGCACATAGGCTGAAGACAGCGCCCCACGCCCTGAAAGCCTTTCCCATGCCCTCTCTCTTTCTTGTACATGTATGGTTTGTGCTCTGTCAGCAACAGGAAGCTTCTCAAAGGATCCACCCAGTCCTGCTCAGACCTCACGACCCATTCTTTTTCCTCACCGTGCAGCGGTCCATTAGCTTCCGCAGTGAGAGCCGCCCTGACATCCTCGCTCCTCGAGCCTGGTCCCGAAATGCCACCTCTTCAAGCACAAAGCGGAGAGACAGCAAGCTGTGGAGTGAGACCTTCGATGTGTGTGTCAGTCAGGTGCTTACAGCCAAGGAGATCAAGCGTCAGGAGGTAAGCTGCGGACCCATGGGACTACCTGTGTGTCTCCCACAAAGGTGCCCTGCGTGTGCGAACCATGCAGTGACTGTGCCTCAGTCTCCAGATCAGTTCTAAATCATGTGTTTAGGAAACAATACAGAAGAAACCAAGAAGCCAGCTTCCAGTGGGGTAGGTGTGGTTCCACCATAAAAGAGTTTGTAGTGTTGAATATTGAAACCAAGTGTCTAGTTAGGAGGCTGGTGCTGGCAAAAACAATCATTAATGAGGGTGGAGAGAGGGCCTAGCGGTTAGGAGCGCCAACTGCTCTTGCAGAGGACCTGGGTTCGATTCCCAGCACCCACTTGGTGGCTGAGAACCGTCTTTAACTCCAGTTCTAGGGGAATCCGTCGCCCTCTTCTGACCTCCATGGTATTGCATGACACAGGTGCACAGACCTGCATGCAGACAGTACATTCATACACATACAAAATAAAATTATTTAAAAAAATCATTTGCTGGGCGTGGTGGCGCACACCTTTAATCCTAGCACTTGGGATACAGAGGCAGGTGGATCTTTGTGAGTTCAAGACCAGCTTGGTCTACAGAGTGAGTTCCAGGACAAATGGGGCTGCAGGGAGACCCTGTCTCGAAAA
>VZQC01004684.1:55935-70634 GCA_009823505.1 Rhizomys pruinosus | reverse complement strand
GTTTTTTTGAGACAGGGTCTCCCTGTTGCCCCAGCTGTCCTGGAACTCACTCTCTCACTGTGTAGACCAGGCTGGCCTTGAACTCACAAAGATCCACCTGCCTCTGCCTCCTAAGTGCTAGGATTAAAGGCGTGAGCCACCACGCCCCGCCCCAATTCAACTTTCTAAAGGCAAATATCTTTCCTGTGGAGGACAGTTAATTTCCCTGTACATTTTCTGTACCCACCTCCCTTCTGTAGAAAGGTTCATCATGTGCTGGGATCTGCCCAGCTCCTCATACGTGTTTCCTGCAATGGGAACCTTGTATGGATGGCCTAGAACTTTCTATGCAGATCAAATTGGCCTCAAAGTCGCAGAAAGCCACCTGCCTCTGCCTCCCAAGTGCTAGGATTAAAGTCATGCACCACCATGCCCAAAGAGTCCCTGAACTTGGCAGAAAAGGGTAGTGGCAACATCGCAGATTCTGAAACTAAGCTATTCTTTCCTAGGAATTTCCCTGACAGATCTACGTGCACACAGATCAAAAGATACACGCAAGATCCCTCATGGATGTTTAGAACAGTTCTAATTTAGAAAGAGCCTGACTTCTGTTACTAAGAACTGTTTAAACACTAAAATACTGTACAGCTCCAGAAACTCAGGAAGATACATTTATGTATGTTTGGCTAAGTAGATGAAGCAGGAACAGAAGAGTGTGCCACCACGGCTGTAAAATCTCCCACAGAGAGACAAGCAGGCACATACATACACACAAATAAACATTGAAAAATCAAAAAGTGAATACATGTATAGACTTTGCTTGTAAGACTATAAAATATTTCTGGAAGAATGCCCCAAGAATTGGCAACAATGTTGCCTCTCAAAGTAGCTAGGAGGAGGAGCTGAGATTATGGTTCTTACCATATGCCCATGAATGCACTCTGCTTTCTGTACCACGTAACTGTGTTGCCTGTCCAGCAGTGACTGAAGCCTTTAAAATAATACATGCCCCCACAAGCGCCGTCTCATGAGGAAGCATAATAAAATCCTATGTGATGTTAGGATGAGAGTGTATCCCCATTTCCTGGCAGACATCCCCGTGTCCTTAGAGGTATGCTAATAGATTGACTGGTGGCTATCAGCTATTGGTAGCTTCAGAATGGGGACTGGTCACTGGTGAGACCAAGGCAGGATTATAGGAGTGAGGCTTTGCCTCTAACGTCTGGGCAGAGGAAAGAGGCCGAAGGTTAAAGGTTATAACCAGCTAGGTATGGTGGCACATGCATTTAATCTCAGTCCTGGGAAGTAGAAAAAGAGAGAACTCTTTGAGATTGAGACCAACCTGGTCTGTATGACAAGTTCCAGGCCAGTTGGGGCTACAGGGAGCAGTCTTGGGACCAGGCCTTCACTTGAGAGACCTGACACTGTCTCCAGGTAGGTAGGATCAGAATTAAATTAGAAGGACAGCTACACGGTATCAGAAGCAAAATTCATGCAGGGTGTGTGGAGTAAAGCCCCGAGAGTGGATGTCAGAAGAGACATATGTTATATGAAAATGTAGGAGGGTGCTCGCTTCAGCAGCACATATACTAAAATTGGAATGATACAGAGAAGATTAGCATGGCCCCTACGCAAGGATGACACACAAATTCGTTAAGTGTTCCATATTTTTTCAGCATATGTAAGTTTCAAAATATCAAATATTTTATCTCACAAATGTAGGAAAAAATTATCCTCTGGTAATCTACTTAAAAAAAAAAAAAAGAAAATGTAGGAGGAAAAAAAGTGAGAGCAGGAAAAACTGAGTTAGTTACTTACATATTATCAGAGTTAAGACAGTGCTATTGTGAGTGATTTAAAGTTGTCTTCTGCTGGGCGTGGTGGCGCACGCCTTTAATCCTAGCACTTGGAAGGCAGAGGCAGGTGGATCTTTGTGAGTTCAGGGCCAGCCTGCTCTACAGAGTGAGTTCCAGGACAGCTGCAGATGAGGAACAGGTTAAGGCCTGATGAATACAAGGTAAGCTGCAGTCAGGATTTGAACTTGCATTGTCTCATACTCCAAAGTGACATATTTCCCATTGTGGAGTCCTGTGGTTTTCCTCTCTCGGTGGCTAGCATTTGGTCAGTCTGTGTAGGTGAGCTCCCATAGAACAGATGGTGAAGGAAGTCTGAGGAAGGCCCACATAAAGGCTAGTTAAGGATTTTGAGCCCACCTATGTCCTAGCTTTGATTGTCATCACGTAAGAAGCCAGGGCTGGCGGTGGCCGGGTAATGTTGGAGACGACCTCTGTGCTATTTTTGCAGTTTTTCATGTGAATGTAATTATTTCAAAATATAAAGGCAGACCATGATGTGAGGCTTTCCTGGGCCTCAGGAAGGGGTGCCCCCCCGCCCAGTGTCCTCTCGCCAGCTATCTTGCCCTGTTGCACTGCCCTCCAGTTCCCAAATCCCAAGGTGGTAGCCATGTCTGAAGGTTGCTCACTCCTTCCCTCCAGTTTGGAAACAGTACAGTTACTTCTGAGCCAGCCACAAGCTTGTAGTCCTTTAATAGAATCATGTCTGCCCAGTGTTTAGGTTTCCAGATGACAGAGTGTTCTGTACATTATAGCTCTCTAAATTATGATGGCTTAATGGATCCAGGTTAGAAATGGTCCATTTACACACACTCATGCACAGCCAGCTGCTGTCATTTTGTTTATTGTACCTCATGGAGCAAGAAGTGCTTCAGAATGAATTAACTTCACCAGGTTTTATTTACAGTGATAAGATGTTGGATTCTTTCTATAATCCCAGTTTCAAGACAAGTAGATGATAGGAACATAGCTTTCTCCTGAGACTCACCTTCTTTAAGAGGCAAGCTGTGATGGTCTAGTTAATAATATTGCCAGATCCATTACTGGGATCAGACTCTGGAATATCATTTCTTATGATTGCCACTCACAGCAAAGACATGAAATCCAAGGCTCAGACAGCTTTGATTTCATTTGATAGTTTTCTCTTCGATGGCCCTGGTCAGGATTCTAAAACATGAAGGATGATTTAGAGTGGAAATAGATGTGAAAGCTCTCTCACAGAGAAGCCCATTACCCAGAAATTCTGTAGTAGTTTTTCTTTGTAGATTTTAGCTACAAGATACATTTGCTTCAGGCTAATTTTTTTTAAGTATTAATTTTATTTGTGTGTATGTGTGGGGTGTCCTTGGAGGCCAGAAGGTGGCAGATGAATCCCCTGGATGCATGTGGTTGTAAGCTGCCTGATCTGAATGTTAAGTCCTCCTGAAGAGCAGGACATCCTGTCACCCACTGCACGATCTTTCTAGTCCCTGGTTCTTCAGGCTAATTTAACTATCTTTTAAATGGTTCTGGGGATTGGAACTCAGGGCCTTGCGCATGCCAGGTAGGCATTTCTCCCTTGAATTGTACCCCAGCCCAATCTAACTTTGGGGGAATATTTTTGTTTGCTTGTTTTGCTTCATTTTTTTCTATGAAAATTTTTCTTTATTATTTTTAAAAGTAATGTGATATGTTGCTCATGCCACCCACCAACTTCCAAGTTAAACTAACCTCTAGCATGAAGACCCAGTTGTTCAGGGTTTGAAAGCATGTAATAACATACCTCAGTAAATGATTTATTGTCACAGTGTGGCACTTATTGAGGTTTGCAATGTAGAGGGCAATGCTTCTGAACTTGAAATTAACCAAAGAGAGGGAATATTTTTAAAATACTTTAGAGATTTTGAGCTGTGTATTTTGCAGCCAGCCTTGTTTGGATTTGATCCATGAATGAAGGGAGACTTGAGCAGGTCCGTGTTATCTTTTCTTGCAGGCCATCTTTGAGCTTTCTCAAGGAGAAGAAGACTTGATAGAGGACTTGAAATTAGCAAAAAAGGTAAACTAAAATCCTGTAGTCATTTGAGTCACTGTGTTTTTCACCCTCCTCTGAGTCATTTCACAATCTTAAGATGATGTTTATGAACACCTTCTTTATGACTAAGTCAAGTCATCCAAAAACCGAGAAGAATTGTGACCACAAACCCAGCAGTGAGGGAAATGGCTTCAAGCAAGGAGGCAGATGGCTCTCTGCATCTGGCACCTGCAGGGCACCTCTGTGTGTCTAGTGCACCTCAAAGAATATATCAGCTTAAATCCAAAAGTGCTCTAGGAAGCCTGGCTTTATATTTCAGTGTCCCAGAAGTCTCACTTGAGCTATTGAGGAGGCTAAGTAGAAGGACTAGCTTGGGCTACATATTGAGACCACCCCACACACTAAAAAAGAGGTCTCATTGTCCATGAAAGAAAATAGATCATCTAAATCTGGAACTGTGTCTTAGGAAGGAAGACGTTTGAATTGAAAGTGGGAAAGTAAGCAACTGTGCGATATAGTAGATTAGAGTCTTCTATATGCAAACAGGCTTTAGGGATGGTTTGGAGGGAGGGAGTTGTAGAGTTTGTTTAGTGTTAAGGATCAATTTCAGATTTGAGCATGCTAAACACAAGCTCTACTGCTGAGCTATATTACCACCTGAAAACCTGTTGCTTTAATTTTATGTGTATGAATGTTTTGTTTTTTGTTTTTGGGTTTTTTTTTTTTTTGAGACAGGGTCTCCCTGTAGCCCCAGCTGACCCGGAACTCACTCTGTAGACCAGACTAGCCCCGAACTCAAAGAGATCTGCCTGCCTCTGCCTCCAGAGTGCCGGAACCAAGGGTGTACGACACCATACCAGGCTTAAAGATGGTTCTTAGCCACCATGTGGGTGCTAGGAATTGAACCTGGGTCCTCTGAAAGACCAGTCAGTGCTCTTAACCGCTGAGCCATCTCTCCAGCCCCATGTATGAATGTTTTACCTGCATATATGTACCACATGTGTTCAATGCCCATGGCATGGGCCAAAAGAGGGCATTGGAGCCCCTGGAACTGGAGTTAAAGACAGTTGTTAACCATTACATGGGTGCTTGGGACCAAACCTGGGTCCTCTGCAGGAACAACCGGTGCTCTTAACCACTGAGTCACCCCTCTAGCCCCTGAAAACTTTTATTTATTTATTTTTTTTTAATTTATTTTTGTGTGTGTATGAGTGTACTGTCTGCATGTAGGTCTGTGCACCCATGTCGTGCAATGCTGCGGAGGTCAGAAGAGGGTGTCGGATTACCCTGGTACTGGAGTTCTCCTGGAATTGGAGTTACAGACGGTTCTTAGCTGCCATGTGGGTGCTGGGGATCGAACCCGGGTCCTCTGCAAGAGCAGTCAGTGCTCTTAACTGCTAGGCTATCTCTCCAGCCCCTAGCCCCTGAAAACTTTTAATCAGCATTGTATAGGAGGAAGAGAGGAAACCCGTGCCTTGTATCAAATCTCTCCATTCCAGTGACCTCCATATTTGAAAGCTCAATTCAGACTCCTCCATCTTTTTATTCATGGGGACCTCAAGGAATCATGAGGTCAGAAGGATGTTTCCCATCTTTTTCTCTTTTTTTCTTTATTTTTTTGTGTGTGCATGTGCGTGTGCATGTGTATGTTTGAGATAGGGTCTCCTTGTAGCCCCAGCTATCCTGGAACTCACTATGTAGAGCAGGCTGGCCTCGAACTCACAGAGATCCACCTGCCTCTGCCTTCCAAATGCTGGGATTACAGGTGTGGGTCACCACGCCCAGCAAGTTTCCCATCTTTTAAGGGTCCTCAGTACTTTCTGCTCATAGGAGGTTCCATCTCTAGCACTCCTAAGATAGTGTGCTGGGTAGCTTTGGTATCATCTTGACATTACCCGGGTTGAGAGAGCCTCAATTACAGAATTACCTCCATTGGACTGGCCTGTGGCCAAGTCTGTGGGGCATCTTCTTGATTAGTGCATAATTAGTGTGGGAGGGCCCAGGCCACTGTGGGTGGTGCCACCTCTGGGCAGATGGTCCTGTATTGTATAAGAAAGCAGGTTCAACACAGGCCAGGGGAGCAAGCAGCATTCCTCCATGGTCTGTGCTTCAGCTCCTACCTCCAGGTTCCTGGGCTCTCAGTGATGAATTCTGACCCAGGAGATATAAGACAAACCCTTTCCTCTCCAAGTTGGTATTGATCAGTGTTTGGTCACAGAAATTGAAGGCAGACTAGAACAGATGGCCATATAAGCTTTGCTTGGATGCTGCCAAGAAACTGTTAGGTAGGGCTAGAAGAGAAGTGGCTCAGAGAACCAAGAAGGCATGTAGGGCTCAGAGAACCAAGAAGGCATGTAGGGCTCAGAGAACCAAGAAGGTATGGAAGCCTGGAAGCCCTCCTGCTGGGCGTACACCCCCACTCCTCCTCCTTGCGTCAAGATTTCCCTAACACCAGCAACTTCCAGTGTTCCTTGACAATCCTCTGTCTCCCAGTGGCCTGTCTCCTCTATGTCCCTGTCTGTCCTCTCCCAGTGGCTCTGCCTTCTCTATGTCCCTGTCTGTCCTCTCCCAGTGGCTCTACCTACTCTGTGTCCTTGTCTGTCCTCTCCCAGTGCCTCTACCTTCTCTGTGTCCCTGTCTGTCCTCTCCCAGTGCCTCTACCTTCTCTGTCTCCCTGTCTGTCCTCTCCCAGTGGCTCTGCCTTCTCCCTGTCCTCATCTTTCTTCTCCATTACACACTTTTTTTTTTTTTTGTCTTTTCAAGACAGGGTCTCCCTGTAGCCCCAGCTGTCCTGGAACTCACTCTGTAGACCAGGCTGGCCTTGAACTCACAAAGATCCACCTGCCTCTGCCTCCCAAGTAGGATTAAAGGTGTGCGCCACCACGCCTGGCCTGTTATACACTTCTAACCATCTTGCAGGCACAAATCACAGTCCTTTCCTTCTGTGATGTATCCTGCCTCCTCCATTCCACACGCTCATCTTCAGAACCTTCCCTGGCCACCTCACCTTTACTTTTTTTCACCTCTAGAGCACTTTATGACTTGGCCATTTTTTTTTTTTTCCTGACAATGTGACAAGTTGCCTGCGGTTAATCTTGAACTGTTTTTTAAATGTATATTTAATTTTTCATAGATCTTTTTTTTTTTAAACTTTTTTTGTTTTAATTTTATTTATTTATTTATTTATTTATTTATTTATTTATTTATTTGTATGAATGTACTGTCTGCATGTAGGTCTGTGCACACGTGTCATGCAATGCCGCGGAGGTCAGAAGAGGGTCTCGGATTCCCTTGGAACTGGAGTTCTCCTGGAATTGGAGTTACAGACGGTTCTCAGCCGCCATGTGGGTGCTGGGAATCGAACCCGGGTCCTCTGCAAGAGCAGTCGGCGCTCTTAACCGCCAGGCCATCTCTCCAGCCCTTCATAGATCTTTTAAAAAACTCTTTACAAGTAGGCTTATAAAACTCCTTGAAGGCAGGAACTGTCTGTGGCTGTCGTTTTTGCACATGTCTGTGAGTGGTATGCATGCATATGTGTGCATGTTCTCACATGTGTGCAGGTTTGTATGCACATACATGCCTGTGGATGTGGATGTTGGAGGTTAACGTCTTAATCCGTCTTCATTTGTTCTCTGCCTTATTCGTTGAGGCTTGGTATATTAATTGAGCCCAAAGCTCATCACTGTGGCTGGTCTAGTTCACCAGCTTGCTCCACAGCTCCCCTGCCTCTTCATCTCCCAGCACTAGAATTACAGGTAGGCCACTTGGCCTTCATGTGGGTTCTGGGGATCCCCCAGCCTGGTCCACCAGCCCCCATCTGTGTCTTTGTGTTCTGTTACAGAGCCCTGGATGTAATCTTGCATTCTTGTTTGTCTTTAATAAGTGGCCTAGGATAGCCAGAAGTTTCACTGTCTTTCCTTCAAGTCAGTAGTGAAGGTTGTAGTCACTTCTTTGCCTTATTTTAAATATGTTTTCATTTCAAAAGAGATTTGAATAAAGTGGGGGATTTTCAAGGCATAGGATCATGTTGGTTTTTAAAAACTTTGTTAACAATTTGCCGGGCGTGATGGCGCAGGCCTTTAATCCTAGCACTCGGGAGGCAGAGGCAGGGGGATCTTTGTGAGTTCAAGGCCAGCCTGGTCTACGGAGTGAGTTCCAGGACAGCTGGGGCTACAGGGAGACCCTGTCTCAAAAAAAAAAAAAAGGCCAAAAACTTTGTAACAGTCAAGTTTGCTCTTCATGTAAGATTTGTGCTCTTTCCTAGATGTATGATAGACTAAATAAAAGAAGGTTTGGAAAAATCTTTGATTTATCAACAAGCGTCAAAGGCTGGAGGCAGAACTGGATTCTGCACTCCCAGCCACGTCTGTCTGTTTCCACTGCATGCGGACGAACTTGTGGAGAGCCAGTAGTTAGTTGTTGCATAGCTCGTCTTAGGAGTTGCGCGAACAGCTTAGTTGCTCTGATTTTTCAATGTTTATGTCCATCTCTTGACCTTTTCTTACAGGCCTACCATGACCCCATGCTGAAACTCTCAATAATGACAGAGCAAGAGCTGAATCAAATTTTTGGAACACTGGACTCTCTAATTCCTCTACATGAAGGTACAGTTTAGATCCTAGTCGAGTCACGACTTATAGCCTTAATTGAGTTATCTTCTGAGGAGTCAGTGATTATGGAATAATGTGACTAGCCCAGAATCTTCTTCTACTCCTGTTCCTATTTGAATATCAACAAAATAAGCATTCTGTTTGGTTTTTTGCCAGAGCTTCTTAGTCAGCTTCAAGATGTTCGGAAGCCTGATGGTTCCACTGAGCATGTCGGTCCCATCCTCGTGGGCTGGGTAAGAAAAGTTCTCTGGTCTTGTTTGAAGATGGATTTCACTTGACCTGGATTTTCCTTGTTGGCAAATACTGGTTGTCATGTAAGATAAAAAGTCAAGCTCAGTCAAATCTGTATTAGGTTTTACTTCTTCAAAACATTAAAGCATTTTTCTTCGTATTGCAGATTACTGCATTTAAAAACATGGCATTTTTGCAATAAGTTAAAAGTACACATGAAACTATTACTAGATTCGCATGAAATAAAATGAAACTAGATAATATATTGTCTCCAGGCCAATTAGTACTAAATTATTATCTGGTAGTCAGCCTCACAGATCCATCTGCCTCTGCCTCCCAAGTGCTGGGATTAAAGGTGTGCAACACCACACCCAGCAGCATCAATTTTACTCTACATAAAAATTTAACATATCCCTTTTTTCATTTGAAGTACTAAGTACATGCTAGGCAAGTATTCTACCACTGAGCTACTTATCTCTGCCTCCATCCACCTTTTTTTCCCCTTTATTTTGAGAGAAGACTTCACTACATTGTCCACACTATCCTTGAACTCACTTTGCAGCCCAGGCAGGCCTTGAATTTGGAATTCTGCCTCAGCCTGCCAAATAGCTGATATTACAGGCCTTTGTCACCAGGCCTGGCTGGACATATTCTTTTGGTCATCAAAAGTAGCTTTTCAAGCATTTTTTAAAATCTTGTCTGGGGCTAGGCATGGTAGCATATGCCTTTCATCCTAGCACTTGGGAGGCAGAGGCAGGCAGATCTCTGTGAGTTCAAGGCCAGCCTGGTCTACAGAGCGAGCTCCACTCCAGCTGGGACTAAAGGGAGACCCTGTCTCAAAAAGAAAACAAACAAACAAACCCCTGAATATTGGCCAGCAAAAATTTCAAACTTCTCAGGGCTGGAGAGATGGCTCAGTGGCTAAGAGCACTGACTGCTCTTGCAGAGGACCCGGGTTCAATTCCCAGCACCCACATGGCGGCTAAGAACTGTCTTTAACTCCAGTTCCAGGGGAATCCGATGCCCTCTTCTGACCTCTGCAGCATTGCACGACACGGGTGCACAAACCTACATGCAGACAGTACATTCATACACATAGGAAAATAAATAAAATTAAAAAAAAACAAAGAAAATAACACCTGGGGCTGGAGAGATGGCTCAGTGGTTAAGAGCACTGACTGCTCTTGCAGAGGACCCGGGTTCAATTCCCAGCACCCACATGGCGGCTAAGAACTGTCTTTAACTCCAGTTCCAGGGGAATCCGATGCCCTCTTCTGATCTCTGCGGCATTGCACGACATGGGTGCACCAGCCTACATGCAGACAGTACACTCATATACATAAAAAATAAATAAAAAAAAACCTTCCAGTTGCCATCGATGTCTTGTGGATGTGTAGAACATTTTAACGATGGTGTCTGGCCTGGTGCTTCTCAGCCTCTGCCATGATCCAGAATCTTTGGGGGTATCTCATGACTTGGCCAACTCTGTCTAGCTTGGGAGCCAATTTTAGCATCAAGGCTAAATTATCTGAAGAGCATCCAAAAGAGAAGTAATGTTCTAAGTTGAATAATGTAGATAGTGTGCCTTAATATTTCAGAGATGATTCGTCTTGGACTTTTGACTTTGTCTTATGAGCTCTGGTAGGTGTTTTAAACTTCTTCAATTCACAAAGATGTTCCTCCACAGAGAGCCAGCCAGCAGGAGTCAGAGATGGTTTAAAGAGGAGGTCTAAGTGGTTTTTAAACTTCTGAGCCTCTGGACTCCCAGGATGGGAGTGAGACCATGCTTTAGAACTACTGGGTTCCTGATCTGTTTGTTGTTGTTGTTGTTTGTTTTTATTTTGTTTTTGTGTTTTTTTGTTTTGTGTGGGGGGGTATTTTTGAGACAGGGTTTCCCTTTAGTCCCAGCTGGCCCAGAGCTCGTTCTGTAGACCAGGCTGGCCTTGAACTCACAGAGGTCCACCTGCTTCTGCCTCCCTAGTGTTGGGATTAAAGGCGTGCACCACCACACTAGGCCCTGATCTGTTTTTTCATGGCAATGATACAAAAAAATGTCATTGAGGCTGGAGGGATGGCCTAGCGGTTAAGAGCGCTGACCACTCTTACAGAGGACCCGGGTTCAATCCCCAGCACCCACATGGCGGCTAAGAACCATCTATAACTCCAATTCCAGGAGAACTCTAGTTTCAGGGGAATCCAAGACTCTCTTCTGACCTCCGCGGCATTGCACGACACAGGTGCACAGACCTACATGCAGACAGTACATTCATACGCATACAAAAATAAATAAATTAAAAAAATTTTTTTAAATGTCATTACTTTACAAATCATATGCAGATCACGAATTTGTGCCAGGCTCAAAGGAGGACTTTGCCTTATTAACATTTTTTTCTGAAAAGCACATTTGTCACTTGTGTTAAGAGCTTAGTTTGAACTGGGGAAAGCTTTACAGTTGTGTTCTGTGTGTTCCCAAAGGAAGTATGACAGTGCCAGCCCTTTGCTATCTGGACCCTTCAGGCATCAAATGGGAACTTGAAGCTTGAAGAACAGCCTGAAATTAAACAAGTGGCCTATTGTTGTCAGACTTAATGAGAAATGGTCCTTATTTATCAGGCCAAAAAGCTGTTAATGTTTTTCCTCTTTTAACTGCATATGTGTCCCAATGAGTGGGAACTGTAAACCAAGGGTACAACTGTTTGAGCTCTACTCTTTTTTAATGAGTCGAACAAAATAAACATCTTAGTGAACACTGTTGAGAAAAGTCAGAGCCCATTTGATCCATGAAAAATTGATTTATTCTCCTGAAAAGGAAAAAAGTGTAAAAAAACCCTTTTCAACAAGCAGGCTGCCCCTATAGGACCACATGGGCTGGGCCTTTGACCTTACAATGAATCCATGACTTGTGCTTTTGAAGACCTTAAACAGAGCAGTTGCCTTTCTTCAGGGAACCACCCTGGTTACGGAGGATGAGTGTCCCTCTCCTAACGGGTCCTCCTGTTTGAGTAAGCCTTCTCTGCCACAAGGAAATGATGTCCCAAGTGACTGATCTCAGTAATAAAATAATTTATAAGCTTTCCAAGGCAGAAAGTTCTCATGTTAATTTGGGTCCTAGTTAATTTTTAATTCCAAAGAGAGGGGCAGGGTACATGGAAGCAAAATTATAGATTTATTCTGAGACTTTTTATAACATCAGTGGATAGACTTTCTAAAATATATGTGAGAAAATATGCATATATACACATGTATCTTTTACGTGGGCCTTTTAAAACTTCTTTCCATTTTTTTAAATAAATTCTTCTTTAAATTTATTTATTATTTTTATGTGTATGAGTATACTGTCTGCATGTAAGTTGGTGCACCCATGTTGTGCAATGTCGTGGAGGTCAGAAGAGGGTGTTGGATTTCCCCCAGAACTGGAGTTAAAGACGGTTCTTAGCTGCCATGTGGGTGCTGGGAATCGAACCCAGGTCCTCTGCAAGAGTAGTCAGTGCTCTTAAGTGCTGAGCCATCTCCCCAGCCCCTTCTTTCCATTTTTTAATTCTTAGCTTCATCCATGTATATAATGAACTTTAGTCATTTCACCCCAAAGTCCCCCTTGTCATCCTCCCCATTCCCAGTCAAAACCTCCTTTCCAACAAGTCCCCTCTTTCATTTTTTGTGTATGACCTATTGAGTTTAATTAGTGTTGCATGAGTGTGGATGGAAGGTTATTTACTAGAGCAAAGGCATTTACCACAGCTGCACCACTGAAGAATGGGACACACCCTACCCCAGCAGAGGTCCCTCCCTGAGGAGGGAGGGTTAGAGCTTCACGGCCCCTCCCTGATCCCTCCTCCAGTGTGGTTGGGCTTAATGTTGTGCAGATAATCACAGCCTCTGTGAGTTCAGGAGTGCAGGCGCCATGTCATCAGACGACATCTCATTGCCACACATCTCCCCATCCTCCAGCTCAGTCTTTCTGAAACCCCCTCTCCTGAGGTGGTTTCCTGAGCCTTGCATGAGGTGATAGAGTATATTTGGGGGGTTTTGAGACAGGACCCAGGCGAGCCAAAATGACCCTGAACTCCTGATCCCTCTATCTGTACGTCCCTAGTTCCCCCTTATAAATTCTTGATAGTTTCTGGGGCTGGAGGGATGGCCTAGCGGTTAAGAGCGCCGACCGCTCTTGCAGAGGACCCAGGTTCGATCCCCAGCACCCACATGGTGGCTGAGAACCGTCTGTAACTCCAATTCCAGGAGAACTCCAGTTCCAGGGGAATCCGAGACCCTCTTCTGAACTCCGTGGCATTGCACGACACGGGTGCACAGACCTACATGCAGACAGTACATTCGTACACATACAGAAATAAAAATAAAAAATAAAAAAAAAATAAATTCTTGATAGTTTCTATAAAAAGATACTAACTTGTTCAGTTCTTTGTGGGGAAGAGCCAAGCAGAATAGGCTTCAGACTCTAAGCTAGTAGCTTTGCTTCTCTAAACCCTGGTTTCTTAATAAGATGTTCTAAAGATTAATAATAATATCTAAGAGCTGGGTATGGTGGCTCACACCTGTTAGCGGTATGTTCCAGTCCAGCTTGGACTACAGAGTGAGATCCTATCTCAAACAATGACCAAAAAACCCAAATCAGATAAGCAAACAAAAAATAGTAATAATAATAGCTAGTATTTAACTGCTTTTTTAAAATTTTATTTTCTGTGTATGAGTGTACTGTGCATGTAAGTAGATGCACCTGTGTTGTCCAGTGCTGCAGAGGGCAGAAGAGGGCTTCAGATTCCCCTGGAACTGGAGGTAAAGACAGTTCTTAGCCACCATGTAGAGGCTGGGAATCGAACCTGGGTCCTCTGCAAGAGCAGTCGGTGCTCTCAACTTCTGAGCCATCTCAGAAGGGGCTTAAGCAGCCCCTTAACTGCTTCTTACCCAGGGGACAAGCTCTGTGCTGTGCATGATTGTATATGCCTTATCTCGTTAAGAGAGAAGGCCTTAGAACACCTATTTTGTAAGTGGAGAAACTGAGACTCAGAAGATTCTTTCACAAACAGCTGTCCAAGTTTATCTTTGAATCTGATGCTGCAGTTCCAAAGTCTTTTTTTATCACTGATTTTTTTAACCTCATTTTTTATAATAAAATTTCCGTGTTTAATTATATCAGATTGTTTCTTTTTTATTTTATTTATTTTATTATATGTATGAATGTACTGTCTGCATGTAGGTCTGTGCCCCCGTGTTGTGCAATGCCTCGGAGGTCAGAAGAGGGCATCGGATTCCCCTGGAACTGGAGTTAAAGATGGTTCCCAGCCACCATGTGGGTGCTGGGGATTGAACCCGGGGCTTCTGTAAGAGCAGTCAGCACCCTTAACCACTAGGCCATCTCTCCAGCCCCCCAGATTATTTCTTTATGTGAGGCTTAGTTTGAACTCTTAGTCCAGTCAACCGTTCTAGTAATGCTTGGTAGATGTATACATGGATCAGTACAATCTCATATAAAACGGCAAATGCTCATTGCCAGGGAATAGACAAAGAACTGTACATTCACTCAGTCTAGGGCAAAGGATCCAAGTTGGCATAACTGAATAAAGCCTACTAAAACATCCAATAAAAAAAGACATCCAGGGGCTGGAGAGATGGCCTAGTGGTTAAGAGCGCCGACCGCTCTTACAGAGGACCCGGGATTGATCCCCAGCACCCACATGGCGGTCGAGACTCCAATTGGCATCTGAGACTCCAATTCCGGGAGAACTCCAGTTCCAGGGGAATCCAACACCCTCTTCTGACCTTCGAGGCATTGCACGACATGGGAGCACAAACTTGCATGAAGACAATACATTGATACACATACAGAAATAAATGCCGAGAGTGGTGGTGCATGCCTTTAATCCTAGCACTTGGGAGGCAGAGGCACGCGGATCTCTGTGAGTTCGAGGCCAGCCTGGTGTACAGAGTGAGTTCCAGGACAGCTGGAGCCTCAGGGAGACCCTGTCTCAAAAAGACAAAAAAAAAAAAAAAATGTTGGGC
>VZQC01004684.1:0-55765 GCA_009823505.1 Rhizomys pruinosus | reverse complement strand
AAAAAAAAAAAAAAAAAAAAAAAAAAAAAAAAAAGACATCCATGCCTTTTTAAAGAGAATAGATAAGTTTTGGGGAATCAAGATTAACTCCTGTCTACCTAAAGGTTACTTGTGGCCTTTCTTATCCAGTGGCTGAACCAAATGACAGGCTTTTGAGTCAGTGCCAGGAAATGAGCACCCTGTCAGGTGTGAACGCCAGACCAGGTTGCCATGGTAGCAGATGGCAGAACCAGAGCATAATGACCCGCTGGACAGAGAGCAGCTGTGTGGCCGGAGTTCTTTGGTCAGTTATATCCGATTGTTACTGCTGATTTGCTTCTGCTTAATCAAAACCGGTCATTTCCAGGTCTTTAAAGAGATGAGGAAGTGGAAATGAAGTTAAGAGAGCCTGAGGTGCTTTCTAATTAACTCTGAAAATTTAATTGCAAGCATCACATCTGCAGAGAGAGAGAGAGAGAGACAGAGACAGACAGGAGAGAGGGACTT
This sequence comes from Rhizomys pruinosus, assembly GCA_009823505.1. Taxonomy (NCBI): domain Eukaryota; kingdom Metazoa; phylum Chordata; class Mammalia; order Rodentia; family Spalacidae; genus Rhizomys; species Rhizomys pruinosus. The sequence continues at coordinate 55,279 of VZQC01004684.1, read as the reverse complement.
AACCATTACTTCCAAATATAAGGTTGAGTAAAGAATTGCTGCAGCTTTTTTTTTTTAACACAAAGGGTTTTTTTGTTCATGTTTTTTCCTTTTTTCTTGTTTTATTGTATTGGATAAAGTAATTTCCAAGGAATGTTGAATTCCTTGGATTCAATGAATCTTATAAATCTATTTTTTTTTCTTGTCTTTTTGAGACAGGGTCTCCCTTTAGTCTCTGCTGGCCTGGAGCTCACTATGTAAGCCAGGCTGGCCTTCAACTCAGAGATCCGCCTGTCTCTGCCTCCCAAGTGCTGGGATTAAAGGCATGCACCACCACGCCCAGCCTAAGACGGTTTTTATCCGCCATGTGGGTGTTGGGAGTTGAACCCAGGTCCTCTGCAGGAGCAGTCAGCGCTCTTAACCACTGAGCAATATCTCCAGCCCCCCATAAATCTATTTCTTCGGTAACTTTTTCAGGTTTCATTCCATGATGAGGAAATAATTTCAATGTATTATATGAAATTCTCAAAAATTAAAAAGAATATCCATTTATTTTATTTATTTTTGTTCTTTTTGAGACAGGGTATTTCTATAGCCCTAGCTGTCCTGGAACTCACTATGTAGATGAGGCAGGCCTTGAACTCAGAGATCCACCTGGCTCTGCCTCCCAGGTTCTGGGATTAAGGATGTGTGCCACCATGCCCATTTTTATTTTTTAAAAATATTTTACTTTTATGTGTCTGAATGTATTGCCTGCATGTATGTAAGGGTACTGGTGTTGTGCAGTAACCTGCAGAGATCAGAAGAGGGCATTGGATCCCTGGGAATGGAGTTACTGATGGTTGTGAGCCACCATGTGAGTGTTAGGATTTGAACTGGGGTAGTCTGCAAGAGTAGCCAGTGCTCTTAACCATGAATCATCTCTCCAGCCCTCAAGAATATCCATTAAAAAAAAATAGCAACAGAACACCTTCAGATATTGCTGCCTTTTCTTTTTTTGTTATTGTTGTTCTTTTTGTTTTTGCTTTTACATTTGTGTGTGTGTGTGTGTGTGTGTGTGTGTGTGTGTGCGCGCGCGCACGCCCAAGAGACAACTTGTAGAGTCTGACTTCTCCTTCCATCGTATGGGTCACAGAATTCAGACTTGGTCATCAGGCTTAGAAGCAAGCACAAGCCATCTCACAGGCCCATATTTTGTTTTTGTTGTTTTTGTTTAGACAAGGTCACATTCTATAGCCATCAAATATTCTCTAGCCTGCAATCCATTCAACTTGCATCATTTATTTGTTCATCCAGAATAGACTGCAGAACAATAGGTGCAGGACAAAGTACCAAGGATGCAGGAATGAAAGATGCCTTCAGTGCTACAAAGCAGATGTCATGGTGAACACGGCCCCCTCATTGGTTCCTAGAAGAATATAGTAGGCTTCTGGCTCCGTGTTTCTGCGTGTTGCTGCAGTGGGTTGCTTTGCAATAGCATGCCAGGCCTGAGGTGTCATTAAGACAGAGGAGTAGCAGAGAGGGTGAGACTTTTTTTTGCTTGAGTCTTGGAGGAGGTATTTGCACAGTATGACTGATGGACTTCAGGGAAATTAGCATTTTGCCAGAATGAAGGCAGCAGAGTTAACATTACAGTCTTTAAGCTTAAGCTGTTCTTGCATGATATTGTGACGTGAACCAGAAGAGCCAGGAAACTTTCCTGGCCTGTCAGAGCTCATTTAAAGGATTTTTATAAATGATTCCTGCAACTGCTTTTGTTTTTTGGTCTTTTTGAGACAGGGTCTCCCTGTAGCCTCAGCTGTCCTGGAACTCACTCTGTAGACCAGGCTGGCCTTGAACTCACAGAGATCCGCCTGCCTCTGCCTCCCAAGTGCTAGGATTAAAGGTGTGCGCCACCACGTCTGGCTTGCAACTGCTTTTTTTTAAAGCTAATCATACTATTGCTTTAACTTTTTTTTTCAAAGGTGTATGCTACCACATTTCTTTTTTTTAACACTTTCTTTTTTTATTTATTTATTTTTATGTGTATGAGTGTACTGTCTGCTTGTAGGTTGGTGCACCATGTCATGCAATGCCACGAAGGTCAGAAGAGGATGTCGGATTTCCCTGGAACTGGAGTCAACGATGGTTCCTAGCCACCATGTGGGTGCTGGGAGCCAAACCCTGGTCCTCTACAAGAGCAGTTGGCGCTCTCAACTGCTGAGGCATCTCTCTAGCCCCTATTGCTTTTTTTTGAGGCCTCTTAAAGTTGGGCCACCTTAGAATGATGCAATCTTCAACAAATGTAGAACTGCTCATACTGAGCCACACAAGGGCTTGGCTACGAGCGTGCTCTTTGCTTTCTGTGTGTGCCACCACATGTGTCTTTTAGATAATCTTAAATCCCATTTTAAGCCGGGCGTGGTGGCACATGCCTTTATATTTATTTATTTATTTTTTTTGGTATTTTTGAGACAGGGTCTCCCTGTAGTCCCAGCTGGCCTGGAGCTCACTCTGTAGACCAGGCTGGCCTTGAACTCACAGAGATCCGCCTGCCTCTGCTGCTGGGTGTGATGGCGCACGCCTTTAATCCTAGCACTTGGGAGGCAGAGGCAGGTGGATCTTTGTGAGTTCAAGACCAGCCTGGTCTACAGAGCGAGTTCCAGGACAGCTGGGGCTACAGGGAGACCCTGTCTCAGACCAAAAAAAAAAAAAAATCCCATTTTAAAAAAATAGAAGAGGACCAGGAGGTGGCTCCTTGGGCAGGACACTTGCCTGAAGTCTGAGGACCTGAGTTCCCATGTCCAGAACCCATGTAAGGCCAGGTGCAGCATCACGCATCTGTAACTCCATCCAGTGCTTGATTGCAAGATGAAAGCTGGAAACAGACTCCCCAGCAGCTCACAGAGCAGCTCACAGTGCAGCTCACGTGTAGAACTCAGAATAGCAGCAAACAGCAAAGAAACCCTATCTCAGACAAGGTGGAACATGAGGGCCAACACTTAGGGTCGTCCTCTGGCCTCCATGTGTGTGCTGTGGCACATGTGTACCCCCACACATGCATGCACACACATCAGATACACACCTCATACCCAGAACTTAAAAGCAGGATAGAAATGAGTAGATGATACCTGAGGAATAATAGCTGGTGTTACCCTCCTTATACACACAAACACACATATGTACATGCAACACACACATGAATACATACAAAAAAACTAAAAGCATAAATAAATATGAGATTTCTTATCAAATGAAATATAAAGATAGCTTCTGCCTTATTGAGTACTTTGGGTTAGGAAAATTCTTAGGCTGGGAGGACAGCTTAGTGCCAGAACATTTAGCATGCATGAGGCCTGGGCTTCAATCCAACACTGAAAAAAATTTGATTTGTGTGAAACACTGACTATTTCCAACTTAGATTGATGGAAAAATCAAACCAATGTTTATAGGGACCCTAAAAAAGAAAGTAAATCTGCAACTAAGAAAATTATTTTTGTGTATTTTCTGCTGTTGTACAGGTTCTACCAGATACTTTTTTCCTGCCTATCCTACTTCTATATTGCTGTGATTAAAAAAAAAAAAATACTGAGGAAAACCAGATCGGGGAGGAAAAGGGTTTGTTTGGCTTACAGCAGATAGTCACTGTCAGAGGGAAGTAAGGCAGGGACTCAGGGCAGGAACTTGAAGCACAGACCCTGGAGGTACGCTCGCTGCTCACTGATTTACTCCCTGGTCAGTACTCAGCCTGCTGTCATTTTTTTTTCTTTTCGTCTTTTTTTGAGACAGGGTCTCCCTGTAGCCCCAGCTGGCCTGGAACTCACTATGTAGACCAGGCTGGCCTTGAATTCACAGAGATCTGCATGTGTCTACCTCCCAAGTGCTGGGAGTAAAGGCACATGCCACCATGGCCAGCCTGCTTTCTTACACAAGATCGGACTACCTGCCCAGGGGTGGCAGTGCCCACAGTGGGCTGGGTCCTCCCACATCACTCAGCAATCAAGAAAATGCCCCACAGACGTGTGCACAGGCCAGGCCAATGGGGGAAGTTCCACAATTGCGGTTCCTTCACCCAGGTGTGTCAGGCTGAAAACTGACACTATCCAACACGTAAAAGAATGCTGGCTGGGTCTGGATTTTGTTCATTCCAAGTGACGCTGACCTGTACCTTCAGAGCTCAATTATTCTGAAGCCCGGCCTCTCTGTGCTTCCTTCCCAGCTGCCTTGTCTCAGCTCCTATGACAGCTACTGCAGCAATCAAGTCGCTGCCAAAGCTCTGCTGGACCACAAAAAGCAAGACCACAGAGTCCAGGATTTCCTTCAGCGCTGCTTAGAATCCCCCTTCAGCCGCAAACTCGATCTCTGGAACTTCCTTGATATTCCCAGGAGCCGTCTGGTGAAGTACCCTCTGCTCCTTCGAGAAATCTTGAGGCACACGCCAAATGATAATCCAGATCAGCAGCACTTAGAAGAAGCTGTAAGTTTGCCAGGTTTCCCTGTCTTCCCATCTCCCTAGTATGACTGGCAGGTTGGGTGAGTAGGCACTGGATACATGGGATACAGAGATCTTGGGTTTCAAGCCTGGTACTACTATCAACCTGATATATATTATGCTTGTCTTTGCTCTGTCACAGTTTTCTAACCCATAAAACAATTTTTAAAAGTTAAGATCCATTCAGCACTTGAGAGGCAGAGGCAGGCAGATTTCTGTGAGTTCGAGGCCAGCCTGGTCTACAGAGCGAGCTTCAGGATAGCTGGGACTAAAGGGAGACCCCATCTCAAAAATAACAACAAAAAAGATCCATTTGATTCTAAAATTTCTGTGTGTGTAACTCAAGCTGGTTTAAAACTTGTGATCCTTCTGTCTCATCCTCCCAAGAGCTAGGATTATAAGCATGAACCAGGAGTGTTGGGGCACACCTTTGATCCCAGCACCCAGGAGGCAGAGACAGGCAGATCTCTTTGAGTTCAAGGCCAGCCTGGTCTACATAGCAAATTCTAGGCTAGCTGGGACTACAGGGAGACCCTGTCTCAAATGAAAAAAAAAAAAGAGAGAAAGAGTGAAAGAGAGAGCTTTTAGTCATCCCAAGAGAGAGAGAGAGAGAGAGAGAGAGAGGGGATACTTGAGATCAGGGATTTCCCAAGACCACCTGAAGCTCAGGTAGGAGCTGGGTGCTTCAGCTAGGCGGATTGTTTGGTTTGATTCAATCTTCTTTGGTTTGATTCAATTGTCTTGTGTGGCTGTGGGGGCGGAGTTGTCCTCCTAGTTGGTATAAAAGGTGGGCCTGTTGCCTCTGTGAGACTTGAGATTGGGGATTTCCCAAGACCACCTGAAGCACAGGTACCAGGCCCCAGGCTAAACAGGAACCCCCCCGCCCCCTGCCAACTGGGATTGCCAAGGGAGTGTCTAGGTGGATTCTTTGGAGAACCTTCAGAACAGAAAGGGAAGAGTGAGTTGGACTTCCAATAGAAAGCCTAAAACTTACACAGGTCAATACTCCATAAGCAAGGAGAAAAGGAGAAAAACAAATCAAACAACCAAACAACCAAGGCATCTGAAGGAGGCAAGTAAACCAAGCCTTCAACACAGTGAACAGGCACTTGGGATTCGCATTGGAATACAGGCAAAGAGAAACCCACATGCCAGGGACACGAAGAAGAGACAACATGGGAAAGGTACAGGATAATACCACACCAAGCTCTACCAACCCTGTGGAAGACTCCTACAGTGGGATCCCCCTGGGGATGGCCCAGGACACAGATATTAGAAGTACAATTGTGGACATACTCAAAGAAATCAAAGACTATAAAGAACAAGTCAGAGAACTTAGGAGAGAGAATGAAAAACTCAAGAAGGACCTAGAGAGAGAGAGAATGACAAACTCCAGAAGGAAGTGGAAACACTGAAAAGATCCCATGTTGAAAAAGATAAGAAAACCAACCAGTGAAGCAAAGAGCTACAGGAAGAGATTGAGAAGCTTCAAAAGGAAATGGAAATACTAAAGAAATCAGAAGACGAAATGAAAAAGGAAATCAAATTAGTCAAGAGACATTGTTACTATGGATTTTTATGTTTACCAGTATCTGTAATGTACCCAAGAAAACGGCTACAAGGAGTTAAAAAGGAGGAGAAAATAAAATCTACTTAATTGTATAAATGGGCATTCAGACAACTTGCTTTGCAGGTACTTCCAGGGTTAAGTATACCATGCTTGACACATAGCACTGCCTTGACAATTAGGTGCAGATGCAACTTTTTTTTTTTGGTCTTTTGATGACAGGGTCTCCCTGTAGCCCTAGCTGTCCTGGAACTTGCTCTGTCAGACCAGGCTGGCTTGAAATCTCCAAGATCCGCCATGCCTCTGCCTCCCAAGTGCTAGGATTAAAGGCGTTGCGCCACCATTGCCGGCCACAACTGCTTCTATAGTGGCTGTTGCCAGTTTACATTCCCACCAGCCAATGGATTGAGTGTTCCCTTTCCCCACAACTTCTCCAGCACTTGGTATCATGTTTCTTTTTTTTTTTAAACATTTTTTTTTTTTTTTTTTTTTATTTTTTTATGTGCTGATGTAGGCTTATTGTCTACCTTGTCGTGCAATGCTGCGGAGGTCAGAAGAGGGTGTTGGATTCCCCTGGAACTGGAGTTCTCTGGAATTGGAGTTAAGACAGTTTCTCAGCTGCCATGTGGGTGCTGGGAATTGAACCCAGGTCCTCTGCAAGAGCAGTCGGTGCTCTTACTGCTAGGCATCTCTCCAGCCCCATTCATTTGTTTTCTTATCCTAGCCAGTCTTATTGGAGTAAGATGATATCTTAAAGTGGTTTTAATTTTGCATTTCCCTTAATTATTAGCAACGTTGAACACTCTCGTCTAAGATGTTTCTCAGCTATCTCTAATTCCTCACTTGTGAGTCTCTGTTCAGCTCTTACTCCATCTATTGAGTGGGTCATTGTTTTCTTCATTCTTTGTTTTTGAGTAGTTTAATATTCTGGAAATCAATGCTTTTGTCAGATGTATCAGCAGTGAAGGTTTCCTCCCACTCTGTGGGTTTTCTCACTTCCTTGTTTCTTTTGATGTACACAAGCTTTTGAGTTAATGAGTGTCCCATTTGTCAATTGTTGACCTTAATTCTGCACAGCTGCTGTCTGATTTAGGAAGTCTTTTCTATGCCCATGTCTTGTAGGTGCTTGCCAACTTGTCTTCTACTGCCTTAGAGTTTGGTTTTTTTTTTTTTTTTTTTTTTTTTTTTTTCTTTTTGTCTTTTTGAGGACAGGGTCTCCTGTAGCCCCAGCTGTCCTGGAACTCATTCTGTAGACCAGGCTGGCCTTGAACTCACAGAGATCCGCCTGCCTCTGCCTCCCAAGTGCTAGGATTAAAGGCATGTGCCACCAGGCCCGGCCAGAGTTTTGGTTTTCACATTGAGGTCTTTAATCCATCTACAGTAACTTGTACAGGGTGAGAGGGTAGGGGTTTAATTTCATTCTTCTACAAGTGGTGATCCAGTTTTGCCAACCCAACTTTTGAAGATGTGTGTCTTTTCCTCCATTGTGTCTTCTTGGCCCCCTTGTCAAATATGGGTGGCGCTGAAATTGTATGTGCTCAAGTTGGATTCTTCAGTTTGGTTCTATTGGTCAACAGGTCTGTTTTTGTGCCAGTACTAAGCTGTTTTTATGACTATAGCCCTGTAGTATATTTGAAGTTCTGGTATAGAGATCCCCCTTGTACTGCTCTTATTCCTCAGGGTTGTTTTGGCTATTTGGGGTCTTTTGTGTTTTTCCCAAATGAAATTAAGGATTTTTTCTCCAACCCTGTGAAGAACATTGGGGATCTTTTATTGGAATTGCATTAAATCTATACAAGAGTTTGGTAGAATGAATTTTTTACTTATTAATTTTCCCACCCTGAGCAATGGGAGTTTTTTCCATCTTCTGATGTCTCTTCAATTTCCTTCTTCAGGGGTTTAAATTTTTGTTGTAGAGATCTTGGTGTCTTTGGTTAGGTTTGTTCCTAGGTATTTTATTTGTTTTTGAGGCTTTGTGAGTGGGAAGGTCTCCTTGAATTCCTTTTTCAGTTGCTGTTGTTGGTGTAAAGAAAGGCAATGATTTTCTAGGTTAATTTTGTATCCTGCCACTTTACTGAAGCTCTTAATTGTTTTAGTTTTCTGGTGGAGTTTTTAGCATCCCTTAAGTAAATAATCATATCATAGCAAAAAGGGATAGCTTGACTTCCTCTTTTCCANGGGTCTTCCTGGAGCCCAAGAGGGCCTGGAACTCGCTGCATAGACCACGATGGCCCTTGAATCACAGAGATCACATGCCTCTGCCTCCAAGTGCCAGGACTCAAAGGTGTGCACCATCACGCCTGGCTTGGGAGGATATTTTCATCACCTGCTCAAAAAAAATAAGAAATTCTAGCACGGGCATGGTGGGCACGCACTTTAATCCTAGCACTTGGAGGCAGAGGCAGGCGGATCTTTGTGAGTTCAAGGCCAGCCTGGTCTACAAGTGAGTTCCAGGACAGTGGGGCTAACAGGAGACCCTGTTTCGAAAAGACGAAAAAAAAAAAATATACTAAAGAAATTCTAATGAAGTAGTTTTACACTGGATTAAATGTTACCTGTCTTTAGATCTAGTCACATGACTGAAGGAAACTCACTCCCTTGGTGTAGGAGGGATTTATTGAGCATTCTTATTTCTTCCCTTGGAATATTAGCTCATAGTGACATTGTTATATATTTTTATGTTTACCAGTATCTATGTCCCAAGAAAAGGCTTAAAGATTTAAAAAAAAAAAAGGAGGAGAAAATAAAATCTACTTAATTGTATAAATGGGCATTCAGACAACTTGCTTTGCAGGTACTTCCAGGGTTAAGTATACCATGCTTGACACATAGCACTGCCTTGACAATTAGGTGCCAGATGCTGCAACTTTTTTTTTTTGGTCTTTTGTGAAGTTTTCTCCCTGTAGCCCTAGCTGTCCTGGAACTTGCTCGTCGACCAGGCTGGCCTTGAAATCACAAAGATCCGCCTGCCTCTGCCTCCCAAGTGCTAGGATTAAAGCGCGTGCGCCACCATGCCGGCCCACACTGCTTTCTATAGTGGCTGTTGTCACAGTTTACATTCCCACCAGCAATGGATTGAGTGTTCCCCTTTCCCCACAACTTCTCCAGCACTTGGTATCATGTTTTCTTTTTTTTTTTAAAACGACTATTTATTTTTTATAATTAATTAATTATTTGTATGAATGTACTGTTTGCATGTAGGCTTATGCACCTGTTGTCGTGCAATGCTGTGGAGGTCAGAAGCGGGTGTTTGGATTCCCCTGGAACTGGAGTTCTCTGGAATTGGGTTACAGAGGTTTCAGCTGCCATGTGGGTGCTGGAATTGAACCCAGGTCCTCTGCAAGAGCAGTCGGTGCCTTAAATGCTAGGCATCTCTCCCAGCCCCATTTTTTTTTTTTTTTTCCTAGCCAGTCTTATTGAGTAGTAAAGATGATATCTTAAAGTGGTTTTAATTTGTCATTTCCCTTAATTTATAGCAACGTTTTAACCTTCGTTAAGTGTTTCCCAGCTATCTCTAATTCCTCACCTTGTGAAGTCTCTGTTCAGCTCTTTACTCCATCTATTGAGTGGGTCATTTGTTTTCTTCATTCTTTGTTTTTGAGTTCGTTTAATATTCTGGAAATCAATGCTTTGTCAGATGTATCAGCAGTGAAGGTTTCCTCCCACTCTGTGGGTTTCTCTTCACTTCCTTGTTTCTTTTGATGTACACAAGCTTTGAGTTTAATGAGATTCCCATTTGTCAATTGTTGACCTTAATTCTTGCACAGCTGCTTGTCTGATTTAGGAAGTCTTTTCCAGCCTATGTCTTGTAGGCTGCTGCTTTTCTCTCTCTTTTTTTTTTTTTTTTTTTCTTGTTTTTTTTTTTTTTTTTGTCTTTTTGAGGAGGGTCTCCTGTAGCCCCAGCTGTCCTGGAACCTCATTGTGTAGACCAGGCTGGCCTTGAACTCACAGAGATCCGCCCTGCCTCTGCCTCCCAAGTGCTAGGATTAAGGGATGTGCCACCAGCCGCGAGCAGAGTTTTGGTTTTCACATGAGGTCTTTACTCCATCTGCAGTTAACTTGTACAGGGGAGAGGTAGGGGTTTAATTTTCATTCTTCTACAAGTGGTATCCAGTTTTGCCAACACCACTTTTGAAGATGTTGTCTTTCCTCCATTGTGTCTTCTTGGCCCCCTTGTCAAAATATGGGTGGCTGACGACATTGTATGTGCTCAAGTTTGATCTTCAGTTGGTTCTATTGGTCAACAGGTCTGTTTTTGTGCCAGTACTAAGCTGTTTTTATGACTATAAGCCCTGTAGTATAGTTTGAAGTCTGGTATAGAGATCCCCCTTGTACTGCTCTTTCCCTCAGGGTTTGTTTTGGCTATTTGGGGTCTTTTGTTTTCCAAATGAAATTAAGGAATTTTTTCTCCAAGCCTGTGAAGAAACTCTTGGGGATTTTTATTGGAGATTGCATTTAATCTTACAAGAGTTTGGGTAGAATTTTTTTATTTTTTTACATTAATTTTCCCACCCATGAGCATGGGAGTTTTTCCATCTTTCTGATGTCTCTTCAATTTCCTTCTTCAGGGGTTTTAAATTTTTGTTTGTAGAGATTTGGTGTCTTGGTTAGGTTTGTTCCTAGGTATTTTATTGTTTTTTGAGGTATTGTGAGTGGGAAGGTCTCCTTGAATTCCTTTTTCAGTTGCTTGTTGTTGGTGTAAAGAAAGGTACTGATTTTTCTGGTTAATTTTGTATCCTGCACTTTACTGAAGCTCAATTGTTTCTAGTTTTCTGGTGGAGTTTTTAGCACCCTTAAGTAAAATAATCATATCACAGCAAAAAGGATAGTTTTACTCCTCTTTTCCAATTAGTACTCCTTTTATTTCCATTTTCTTGCCTTATTGCCCTAGCAAGTGTTTCAAGCACTATATTGAAGAGGAGTTGGTGACAGGGGCAGCCTGCCGATGTTCCTAACTTTAAGGGAATGCTATCTGTTGTTTCCCCATTTAGGATATTGGCTTGTGGTTTTCCTCTGTATATGGCTTTGATTACATTGAGGAAGATCCCTGCTAATCCAATTCCTTATAGGATCTTTAAGCATGAACGATGCTGGATTTTGTCAAAGGCTTGTTTTGTAGTCAATTAAGAGATTGTGTGGTTTTTGTCTTTCAGTCCACTAATATACTTGATGATGATTTATGAGTTTCGTATGTTGAACTATCCCTGATCTCTGGTATGATCCAGTTGGTCATGATGGATGATTTCTTGATGTGGGTCTGTATGTGATTTGCAGTATCCTGTTTAGAATTTTGGGCATCTGGTGTTCATTAATGAGATGCTATAGTTCTCCTTTTTGGTTGTATCCTTTCCTGGTTTTGGTATGTAGAGTGATCTGGCATCAAGAAGGAGTTTGGGAGAATTCCCTCTGTATCCTCTAAACAATTTGGTAATGATGGTTGTAAGTCTTTTTGAAATTTTGTAGAATTCTGCCATGAAACCGTCTGGGCCCGGGCTTTTTCTTAGGTGGGAGGTTTCTTATTACATCTTCATATCTTCATGTATTATGGGTCTGTTTAAGCTACCATCTCTTCTTGGTTGAGTTGGTGATTGCCAGGATTTCAGATATTCATCCATTTCTTCTTAGTTTTAAACTTGTAGAGTATTGGTTTTTTGAAATATTCCCATATGATTTTCTGGATTTTTTCATGTCTGTTGTGTATTTCCCTTTTTATCATGAGATTGTATTGATTTTGAGTTGTTCCTCGTTCTTTTGGCTAACTGGGCTGGAGGTCTGTCTATCTTGTTTATTCTTTCAAAGAACCAACTTTCGGTCATTGATTTTTTTGTATTGCTTTCTTTGTTTCTATTTCATTGATTTTACTCTGATTTTTATTTCTTCCTGTCTGTTGTGTTTAGGGTTCATCTGTTGTTGTCTCTCACTTGTTTTTAGCTGCAGTTTTAGATTGTTTCACTTGTGCTCTTTTCGTTTTTCTAATGTGGGAACCCAGGGCTATAAAACTTACCTCTTAGCTACTTTCTTTTTTTTTTTTTTAATTTATTTTATTTTTTTTAATTTTATTCGTATGTGTTGAATTGTATTGTCTGCATGCAAGTCTGTGCAACCCGTGACGTGCAATGCCGCGGGGTCAGAAGAGGGTGTCGGACTCCCCTGGAAACTGGAGTTCTCTGGAACTGGAGTTACAAGAGGTTTCTCAGGCCACATGTGGGTGCAGGGGATCAAACCTGGGTCCTCTGCAGAGCAGTCAGAGCTCTTAACGGCTAGGCCATCTGCTCCAGTCCCGGAATTGTCCTTTATAAAGTTTGGTGCATCTAGAGTTTGGTTCATATTATATAATTTGCTAGGTGAAATCTTCATGGTTGACATTGTTCCCTTTTGTTAAAATGTAATGGCCTTCTTTGTCTCTTCTGATTTCTTTTTCTTGAAGTCTATATTGTCGATATTAAAAATAGAACACCTGCTTTTTTTGGTACCATTTGCTTGGCAATGATTTTCCATCCTTTTCACGTAAAGGTGGTGCCGCCTATGCTCGCATATGTGTAAGATGCATTTGTTGAGACATCAGGCATATAGATGGGTCATTTCCTAATATCAATCTCCAGCATCCTATCGAGTCTTTTGATTGGGATGTTTAGTCCATTCATATTTAATGTTATTGACTGTTAGTGTTTGTGTTGCCTTCCTTTCACCTTAGTTATCCATTTCGCGTTTTTAGGTTTCTACTTCTGCCAGTTATGCTTTTATTAAATTTCTCTTTCTAGGTGCCTGGGGGATATGTGCTCCTCTCTTCGTCCCTTGAGCACCTGGCTTCAAGTATCTCTGAGACGGGTTGGTGTTTCCGGACATGTATGTCTTTCATCTTGTTTATGCATGTGAAGATTTTTTTCGATTTCCTTCAACCATAATTGACATTTTTTGTGGGTATATAACCGGGTGGGCATCTATAGTCCTTTACACTGGGAATGCTTTGCTCCACATTTCTTTTTTGCATTGCATTCAGTTTTGCACTGATAATCAGTTGAATTCTGATGGTCCTTTTCCCCTTATGTGTTAACTTTGGGTTTTTCTCTTGTGGGCTTTTCAGAATTTTGTCTTTGTTTTGTGGTAGTTGTATGTTACTATGAGATGGATGAGAGTGTTCTTTTGATCTTGTCTGTTTGGAGTTCTATGTGCTTCTTGTTATTTGTATTGGTTTCTCTTTGTTTTTAGTTCCAAATCTATTATTCTTTGAAGATTGATCAATACCATTTCTGTGGGATCTTCTGCTCTATTCCTATGATGTGGGGTTTGATTCTTTTTTTTTTCTTTTTTACTTTTAAATTTTTATTTCGTATGTGTAGGATGTCTGTCTGCATATGCAAGTTTGTGTACCATGTGTTGCAATGCCCGGAGGCAGAATGTGTGTCGGGACTCCCTGGAACTGGAGTTCTCTGAATGGAGTTTCAGACGTTATCGGCCCACCATGTGGTGTTGGGGATTGAACCGGGTCCTCTGTAAGAGCGGGTCGCTCTTAACCGACTAGCACATCTCTCCAGCCCTAGTGTTGATCTTTTCATAGGGGTTCCACAGTTCTTGGTTGTTCTACTTTTGTGTATTTTAAAAAAACCTTTTACATAATCTTCTTACTTGAGGGCTTTTTTTAGTTATCTTCCAGGTCTGATATAATCTTTTTTGTTCTTCCTCCATTCTACTTCTGATGGCTTTTTCCATTCCTTTCCTCCATTCCTTTCCTCTTGATTGGATGAAGTGTATGTTCCCAAGGGAAGAAATAAGAATGCTCAATAAATCCCTCCTACACCAAGGGAGTGAGTTTCCTTCAGTCATGTGACTAGATCTAAAGACAGGTACATTTAATCCAGTGTATAAACTATCTTCATTAGAATTTCTTAGTAGTATTTTTTTTTTTTTCGTCTTTTCGAAACAGGGTCTCCCTGTAGCCCCAGCTGTCCTGGAACTCACTCTGTAGACCAGGCTGGCCTTGAACTCACAAAGATCCGCCTGCCTCTGCCTCCCAAGTGCTAGGATTAAAGGCGTGCGCCACCATGCCCGGCTAGAATTTCTTAGTTTTTTGAGCAGGTGATGAAAATATCCTCCCAAGCCAGGCGTGATGGTGCACACCTTTGATCCTGGCACTTGGGAGGCAGAGGCATGTGGATCTCTGTGAGTTCAAGGCCATCGTGGTCTATGCAGCGAGTTCCAGGCCCTCTTGGGCTCCAGGAAGACCCCGTCTCAAAAAGACAAACAGGAGGGAGGGAGGGAGGAGAGAGAGAGAGGGTCCTCCCAAGAAAAACTTACTTGATTGATTGGTTGTTTGTTTGGTTGGTTGATTGATTGATTGATTGAGACAGGGTCTTTTGTGATGAAGCTGCCCTTTAATTCCTGATCTTCCTGCTTCTACGCTTCTACCCTCCAAAAGCTGGTATTTAGAGATATGTACTCCCAAAGAGAGCTTCTTAAAATAGAACTTTGAATATTCAGATATTCCTGGTACTTGATTGTTTAGTGGTTTAAATTCCAAGGATTGTCAACTAGAAAATGATCCTGCAGACCATCCCCTCCGCAGAACAGTCCTCCTTTGATGCAGCTACAGTGAACACTGCCATTCCTGGCTCATGCAGCACTGATGAGTAGATGACATTGTCACAACAAGGGACTGGAGGGACAGAGCTTTCAGATCCCACTGGGAAGAAGATTGATTCCAGCCCCTGTGGGCCTAGCACCTTACCGTTGTATTTCTCATCATCTCCCTTTTCCAAAAAGTTCCTGCCTTCACTTTGAACCATGGCAAGATACAGAATAATAAATTTAATTTAAATATACAATCTACCATGACCGTTTGTTGCTGGCAAACCTGCTTTATGTAACTATAACTCCCTGAAATCTTGCAGACTAAATCTCCCTCAAGTCCCAGCGCAGAAAGATAGGAGCCTCATGGTGTCATGAGGTTTGTTAAACACAAAGCACTTTGTTTAACAAATGAAAGGAGACTCAGGGCTTCTGTTAGGAGCGTCCACCTAGAGTGTGGAACGGTGGTGCTGGTGGTATCCACTGTTTTGCTTGTCGATTTTTTTTTCAAATACCAGAGAAATAGGCAATGTTTGAAAATAATCACAGCTACCTGAAGAACTGCTGGAGCATCTGACTTTATGAACCTCACATGAGATGCCAGCTGCAGATATTTCCTAAACTGCAGATATTTCCAGTTTCCTTGATACTTTCTGGAAACTCAGAAAATTGACTCTTGTTAATTCGTTCCTTTGTCCAGATACAACTAGTAAACAGCTGGTAAGATAAGCCTCAGTCAGTAATGCCAAGGTCTTTTAAAAGGAAGGAGAGGGGCTGGAGAGGTGGCTCAGCAGTTAAGAGCACCAACTGCTATTGCAGAGGACCCGGGTTTGATTCCCAGCACCCATATGGCAGCTAAGAACTGTGTTTAACTCCAGTTCCAGGGGAATCTGATGCCCTCTTCTGACCTCCACAGCATTGCACGACATGGGTGCACCAACCTACATGCAGACAGTACACTCATACACATAAAAAACAATAAATTAATTAAAAAATAATAAAAAAATAAAAGAAAGGAGCAAGTGCAAGTTGCACTGCACATTGAAAGCACAGAAAGGCAAGGGAAATTTAAACATAAAGGAACTATTGACATACCACCCGATGGCTTAGTTTGGTTTGGGTGGGGAATGTTTGCTTGTTTTTGGTTTCTTGAAACAGGCTTATGATGAAGCCTAGACTGGCCTGGAATTTGCTGTGTAACCCAGGCTGGCCTCAAACTCATGTTCCTCAGCCTCAAACCCCCCCACCCCCGTGCTAGGATTACAAGCACACACCACCACACTAGCTTAATAGAAGTTGAGAGTTTTGCTTTTGTTGTTATTTATTTGCTTGTTTGCTTGCTTGCTTTTAGTTTTTGAGACATGGTTTCCCTGTATCCCCAGCTGACCTGGAACTCACTGTGTAGACCAGGCTGGCCTCCATCTCACAAAGATCCATCTGCCTCTGCCTCCCCAGTTCTGGGATTAAAAGGGTGTGCCACCACGCCAGGCCTTAGAAGGAATCTTATAAATCAAAGACTACCTTTGTCTCTTCCCCTCAGATAACATTATGTATCACTTGTAGTTTCATATATGATATAAATGTATGCATTTGAACATAAATAAATGTATATCAATCTGAATACATGTATAGATAATAGTATATTAAAAGCTTTATTTTTTTCCTCTTTTCCAAAACAGTCACTTAGTCCACAGATTCCACAGAAGGTGCAGTTGTGTCTTGGTAACATAGAGCTGGCTTTAAGACTGTGATTGTGGATGGTTTGCTTACTCCCCCCATTTTTTCTTTGTTTCCCTAGATAAACATCATCCAGGGAATCGTGGCAGAAATCAACACCAAGACTGGGGAATCGGAATGCCGCTATTATAAAGAGCGGCTGCTTTACTTGGAAGAAGGCCAGAAAGACTCCCTGATTGACAGTTCAAGGGTCCTGTGTTGTCACGGTGAACTGAAAAATAACCGGGGTGTGGTAAGTTGTTACTCTGATCAAGCCCTTATGCTGGGCTTTCCCTGTCTCTAACCAGCACCCCCCCCAACACCTTTTTTTGTCCTGAAGATTTAACCTAACTCCTGCTGCTAGGCAGGCACTCTGCCACTGAGCTACATCCGCAACCCCTTCTTTACTTTTTATTTTGAGGCAGTCTCTCATTTAAGTTGCACAGCCTGGTCTCAAACTCCTGCCCAAAGGGATCAAGCTATCCTCCTGCCTCAGCATCCCCATCAGCTGGGACCATAGGCTCATATCACTGCATCTAGCTGCATGCCCCATCTGACTTCAGAAAACAGTGAGCCAGACCCAGTGGCACAGGCCTGTAATCCCAGCTACTCGGGAGGCTGAAGCAGGAAAACTTTTTAAGTTCAAGGCCTGTCTGAGCTACGGAGAAAGTCTGAGACAAGCATGGTCTATATAGCACGTTCTAGTCCAGCCAGGGTTACATAGTAAGACTTTGTCTTAAAAATCTGCAAAAGAGGGGCTGGAGAGATGGCCTAGCAGTTAAGAGCACCGACTGCTCTTGCAGAGGACCCGGCTTCGATCCCCAGCACCCACATGGCAGCTAAGAACCGTCTGTAACTCCAATTCCAGGAGAACTCCAGTTCCAGGGGAATCTGAGACCCTCTTCTGACCTCCACAGCATTGCACAACATGGGTGCACAAACCTATATGCAGACAATACATTCATACACATACAAAAATAAATAAAATTTTTAAAAAATCTGCAATAGAAAGAAAAGAATAAAGAACTCTTTAATTTAAAAGAGATTGATTAACTTTTTTAATTCAAGTAGACTAAAGTGAGCAAGCCTAGAAATGTCAGGACCTATTGTCTGCGTGCTGGGGAGTTACTGATTTCCAGAAGGTGGTTTTCTGCTTCTTATTGATTTCCAGAAAGCAGTAGGGAACCTGAATAACGTGACATCATGCTCGTTGAGGGTTCTTTCTAGGAAGCCCTGAGAAGCAGGAAGAAGCGACGCCCTTCCAGAGGTGGCTGTGTCAGCTTCCGTACACAGGCTCGGGCTGAGGCTGACCGGATACGCCTGTGGCACAAAGTTGAACTCTAGTTCATGCTGCAGGCAGAGAGCTTTGAGAACACACGGTAGTTGGGGTGGCGGGTTGGTTGGGTTTTGCTCCTATCAGAGTTGCGAAGGTTATTGTGAATGAATAAAGTACCATCTCACTAAAAAGTACAACGGGGGCTGGAAAGATAGCTCAGCAGTTGAGAGCATTGGCTGCTTTTGCAGAGGACCTGAGTTCAGTTCCCAGCCCCTCTCTCCCCCCATGGCGGCTAACAACCCTCCATAACTCCAGTTCCAGGGATCCATTGTCCTCTTCTAACCTCTGTGGACGTTGCACAACACAGGTACATTTATATGCATACACGCAATGCACTCTGACATAAAAATATTAAAATGTTTTAAAAAGTGCATGAGTTTGAGGGCAAAGGGGCGGGGATAGTAAGAGAGTTCTCAGCAGGACTACAGGTGTGCCCTCGAATCCAGCCAGTCTTAATAAATATACTTTTTTTTTTCTATGTGTATGAATGTACTGTCTGCATGTAGGTTTGTGCACCCATGTCGTGCAATGCTGTGGGGGTCAGAAGAGGATGTCGGATTCCCCTGGAACTGGAGTTCTCCTGGAATTGGAGTTTCAGACGGTTCTCAGCCACCATGTGGGTGCCAGGGATTGAACCCAGGTCCTCTGTAAGAGCGGTCGGTGCTCTTAACCGCTAGGCTATCTCTCCAGCCCTAAATATACGTTCTTACCTGCCAAAGTCTGCTTGAGTTTTTACCTCTGCAGTGTGTGATATGTATGTCGTAGGAGACTTACAGATTTCTTTTCTCTCCAATAATTTTATTATTTGATAATACAGAATGTCCTTCCCCTGCCCCAGATCAAGATTCTGAGTTTCTGCCTGAAAGCCAGAGCTAGCTGCAGAACTGTTGTGCTTTCCCTTGAACTCTTAAGCAATTCCAAACTGGGAGAAGAGTCTGATGCTTAGAATTGAGGGACTTAGATAGACCCCAGCTCTGCCTAGAAAGCTTGCTTTTGTAGTTTGGGATATGCCTTTGTTTCTGAGGCTTTTCTTTTTGCCTATAATGCATATCAGTCATCTACCCTTTAAGCACAGTCTTGCCAGAGATCCCAGATGCTGATAAGCTTGCTGAGAAGGACACTAGGGTCATCTTTTCTGTGGCTCCAGCAGCGTTGGAACCCCCATTTGGAGTTCCTACGTGAAGGGGACAATCAGCCCAGTGGGCGAAGGAACACATCTTTTGGGGATTTAGAAACCCAAAATAAACATTTTGGCTTCTTGCATAATATTATAGACTAATATTACTCTGATCCTTAGAAATGTGCTGACTAGTATATACCAAGGCCAGGAGAGTTTTAGTTCTTCATCATTACCCCATTCACTCTGTTCCCCTTATTTTTTCTTTGGTGGAGCTGGAGGCTGTGTCTGTACAAGTTTTGAACTGTACTATAAATTGAGCTCTAGAGTTAAGACCCTGGCTTAGTGTCTGTGGACAGAAGGGCTTTCTCCAATGGATCCCTAGGAGAAACCTGTGTGAAAGCAGTGGATCTGTGTATATGTGGAAATGCTTTAGATCTACCCAGTTTGTTTTCCTGGAGGTAGATTTAAGCATGAGATCATTTATGAACCTGGTTCCTGGGGATCTCTTACCACAGAGGATCACAAATCCACCAGTTAGTTGATTGTTACATAAGGAAACCGTATGGGTTCTTTTCTTCTAGAAGCTCCATGTGTTCCTGTTCCAAGAAGTGCTTGTGATCACCCGAGCTGTCACCCACAACGAGCAGCTCTGCTACCAGTTGTACCGGCAGCCCATTCCTGTGAAGGACCTCGTGTTGGAAGACCTGCAGGATGGAGAAGTGCGGCTGGGCGGCTCCCTGCGCGGGGCCTTCAGCAACAATGAGAGAAGTATGTGTGGGTAGCAGACTGCCAGGACGGTTGAACAGTTTGGGATGTAGTAATTTGGAAAGAGTTGCTGGCTGGTGAAAGAGAACAGCCACAGCCTGGCAGCCAAACTGTTCTAGTGTTCACTTTTCACTTGCTGATACGCAGTCTTCTGTTCGACCTCTGTGAGCCTCAGTTTCCCATTATCCCACCTTCCTGATAGGGTTGCACCTTATGCTGTCTCTCTTTCTGGCTGCTTCATAAAAGTGTGCTTAATACACATAGTCCCTATGTGGGTACCAGTTGCATAAAGGTAAACTTTGTAGTTGATCTGGAAGACTTGCTGAAAAGACTTAAGAAGGATCAGCTAGAGGCCAGCTGCCATGGCTTGTACCTGTCAGCACTCAGGAACCTCAGGATTGTGATTTAAGGCCATCCTAGACTAAATACTGAGGCCCTATCTCAAAACTAAAAGAATGGTGAACTTTGATGTGTGTTCATCCCCAACACTACTAGTGGGCTTCTCTAACCTGAGACTTTCTTTCAAAGGAAAGAGCCAGGAGGAGCCGTGATAGTGGTCTCACGTGTCTTCACGTGTGGAACATTGTTTTAGGTACTAGTGATGAACCAAGACATTAAAGTCATTATCCCTGTGGAGCATGCAGTATTTAATAGACAAATATTCTTAGTACTGGTTAGAAAACTAAAGCTCAATCTGGGCATAGTGGCACATGCCTGTAATCATAATCCCGGGACTTGGGAGGCAGAGGCAGGAGGAACACAAAGTCAAAGCCAGCCTGGACTATGAATCAAGTTTCTGGCCAGCTGGGATATATACCAAGACCCTGACAAAGAAAGAAAGAGAGAGAGAGAGAGAGAGAGAGAGAGAGAGAGAGAGAGAGAGAGAGAGAGAGAGAGAGAGGAGAGAGGGAGAGAGAGAGAGAGGGAGAGAGGGAGAGAGAGAGAGAGGGAGAGAAAGGGAGAGAAAGGGAGTAAAGGAATAGAAAAGCTTCTCTCTCTCCCTCTCTCAAGGAATACATTTTTAGCAGACCTCAAGGCAGGTGTAGTAGCAGTGCCCTCAGGACCACAGAGCCCAGGCAGGCTGAGTGATCATGGCATCAGGGTGGTACTGAGCTGTGTCCTGCATTGGTAGAAAACGTTCTGTAATTGCCAGGTCTGCTGCGGGCCCTGGGGGTCAGTGCTGCTACTCCGTTGGGCTAGCCTAAGGAAATGCCTACCCACTGACTCCCTGTGTTTTTCATTTCTAGTTAAAAACTTCTTCAGAGTCAGTTTCAAAAATGGATCCCAAAGTCAGACCCACTCACTACAAGCCAATGACACCTTCAACAAACAGCAGTGGCTCAACTGTATTCGGCAAGCCAAGGAAGCAGTTCTGTCAGCTGCTGGGGAGGCCGGGGTGCTTGTCTCCGAGGGACCATCTCTAAGTCCTGCCACTGAGAACAGGGAGCCACAGGGAGAAACAAAACTTGAGCAGATGGACCAATCAGACAGTGAGTCAGACTGCAGTATGGATACAAGTGAGGTCAGCCTTGACTGTGAACGAATGGAGCAGACAGACTCCTGTGAAAACAGCAGGCCGGTAGAAAGCAATGTCTGACAGCAGGCCCTGATCGTGCTGGAAGCAGCCCTGTGTCTTGCCTGTACAGTATTCGCATTCCATGCAAGGAACAGTCTGGAGAAGCACTTTGTAATAATTTCGTGCCGGTGTTGGCCTAGTCCCTTGTCTGTACTATGTCTAGTACTGTAACCACCAACCAGTCTGTCATCTGGAATCTCTGGCAGCCGTTACCCTGTACTGTATCTCACAAGTGCTGGATGAATGGAGAGGGACTTGAACAAATTACTTTGAGTTGTCCTGCTGGATTTTTAAGAGCAGAAAGGATCTCTACGCCACTCTTCTGTGTAGACTGCCTAACGAGCCCTTTCTCCCACACTTCACCATCACTTTGCTAGCTCTTTGGCACAGTTGCTGAAGACATGGAATGTAAAGAGCTTTGCAGAGTGTTGGAATGGCATTCCAAAAGACTCATGAAGTGAACTTGGGTTTTGTGTCATTCAACCAGAAAACATGAATGTATCCCTGGGGATTCTGAGGTTTAATTTTGCAGAAGCAGCCTTGTTTGAATCCTGCAGCTTAGTCCAGTGCAAGTTGAATATAATAATCCATAAAGACATGAAACAAAGGCTGGCTTTAGAGGGGCTGTGACAAAACCAAACGCCAGACCAGATCTGGTGGCATATGCCTATAACCCCAGCACTTGGGAGGCAGAGGCAGGAAGATCCTGAGTTCAAGGACAGCTCAGGTTACATAGCAAGTTCTAGGTCAGCCTGAGTTCCATAGTGAAAGCGAGCAGCTGGATCTAATGGAAGGGGTGTGGCTGTGGGAGGCATCTGGCATAGTTAGTGCTTGCCATTGAGAGAACTTCTCTAGCTTACAGCATCAGAATAGATCCCAAATGGCCTGGGAAGGCCTGCCAGGGCGATGAGGAGACCCTTTCTGTAGTATGTTCCCTCTGCCTCAGGCCCTTCTAATCTACAGTGGGAGTGAAGCAGCACAAGAGAGTGTGACTTGTTGGTGGCTTGTTTACAAAACACAGAGGAAGGTTTGGGTATGAGAAATGTGCCATTCACAGAGGCCCCCCGTGGGAACCACTGAAGTTACAAGGCGTGGTCTAGAGAGTCTTGGACTCTCCTGCGTTGCTGTCGGGCCCTCCGTTAGCATCCATGGTTGCATGATTATCTTCTCCGAGGGCAACTTCATCAACTCTGATTAATTAGGATCAGCTAGCCAAACTAGAACTCTGTGTTCTAACCTTGATTTATAGAGCAAGGTAGGGCATGAACCTCAAAAAAAAGAAAGAAGAAAAAGATAAAGTTAACAAAATTCATAAAACAACTCCCTGGAAGTGTAAATATTTAGGATGATTTGTAGAATATACCCACACCAGCACTAGTAATGATTCTAAATTATTGCCAAACTTTTTTTTAATTTCTGCATCTTTCAAGTTTACAGAAAAGCAAGCAGCAAATCCAGTGTTGTCCCTTTATCATGTATATATTCCGTCTGCATCTAAGAAGCAGTGTGGAGCCGGGCGTGGTGGCACACGCCTTTAATCCTAGCACTCGGGAGGCAGAGGCAGGTGGATCTTTGTGAGTTCAAGGCCAGCCTGGTCTACAGAGCGAGTTCCAGGACAGCTGGGGCTACAGGGAGACCCTGTCTCGAAAAAACCAAAAAACAAAACAAAACAAAAAAAACAAAAGTAAAAGAATCAGAGTGCATCCTTTCATTCACTTGATTTAAAAGAAATATTTCCAAAATTATCTTCTCCAGCTTCCTAAAGATCCTTAATTGCCAAGTACCAAAAAAGTAAACCATATCAAAATAGTAGTAGTAACAGTAGTAGTAGTAGTAAAAGATATGTTCAATTAATGTTAATGAGGATACACCACAGAAAGATTCTGTGTAAAGGTCAGCAGTACAATGTTTAGCTAGACTGGCAACAAAACCTGAGAAATTGATTGTACACTAAGAAACTTGGCCATGTAGCAGAACAGATGTTTCCATTTGCCTAGAAAGCATGTCCAATCCTGCTTTGGATCAAACCTATGGTATATGCTAAAGCATCCTGTGTGCACAGATTTGCTGTTTGGGGTTTTGTTCATTTGTTGCTTTGCTTATTTTTTATTTTATTTTATTTTTTATTTAAAGAGTTGCTCATAGTTCTAATGAATTAGCCATTTGATGGAAAATTCTTTATAATAAAGAATTCTTTGGAAATTATTGTTATACTTTTCTTAAGTTTTTATTCCTATAGAGATTTGACCAAGAATTATTGGAACAAATTGTAAGATTATTTAGTTGCAAACAGGGGAAAGGAATATTCACTGTGCTTAGAAATTGATGTTTTACCCAAAAAACTAAAGACCTAGGTCATTAGCAAGTTTGAGAAATAATTACCTTGTTGACAGTTTTATTTTTCACTTAAGTACAGCAATGGAAATGGTTATTCTTTTTTTTAATTTTATTTTTGTATGTGTATGAATGTACTGTCTGCATGTAGGTTTGTGCACTCGTGTCGTTCAATGCCGTGGAGGTCAGAAGAGGGTCTCGGATTCCCCTGGAACTGGAGTTCTCCTGGAATTGGAGTTACAGACGGTTCTTAGCTGCCATGTGGGTACTGGGGATCGAACCTGGGTCCTCTGCAAGAGCAGTCGGTGCTCTTANCCCACTGAGCCATCTCTCCAGTTCCCCATTTGTTCATTTTAGTGACTACCTTCATCTATACCTTATACAAAGCCAAATGAAAAGTCACAGTTGTTATGGGAGTATTGAATCTCACTGCTGATAGAAGTGACCATTGATGAACTTGAGGCTAATGGGCATGGTACGTACATCTGCGACTCCAACACTTGGGAAACAGAGGCAGGAGGAGCTCTGAAAGGCCAAGGCCAACCTGGTGTATAGAAGAAGTTCCATCTCAGGGCTGGAGAGATAGCCTAGCGGTTAAGAGCACCGACTGCTCTTGCAGAGGACCCAGGTTCGATCCCTGGCACCCACATGGCGGCTGAGAACCGTCTGTAACTCCAATTCCAGGAGAACTCCAGTTCCAGGGGAATCCGATGCCCTCTTCTGATGTCCGTGGCATTGCACGACACGGGTGCACAAACCTACATGCAGACAGTACATTCATACACATACAAAAATAAAATTTAGGGGCTGGAGAGATGGCCTAGCGGTTGAGAGCGCTGACCGCTCTTACAGAGGACCCGGGTTCGATCCCCAGCACCCACATGGCGGCTGAGAACCGTCTGAAACTCCAACTCCAGGAGAACTCCAGTTCCAGGGGAATCCGACACCCTCTTCTGACCTCCGCGGCATTGCACGACACGGGTGCACAAACCTACATGCAGACAGTACACTCATACACATACAAAAATAAATAAAATTAAANTTGTTGAGTTGGTTTTGTTTGGTGGTTGGTGTTTGGTTGATGTTGATTGATTGATTGAGACAGGGTCTTGTGTGATGAGCTTGCCCTTTAATTCCTGATCTTCCTGCTTCTACGCTTCTACCCTCCAAAAGCTGGTATTTAGAGATAGGTACTCCCAAAGAGAGCTTCTTAAAATAGAACTTTGAATATTCAGATATTCCTGGTACTTGATTGTTTAGTGGTTTAAATTCCAAGGATTGTCAACTAGAAAATGATCCTGCAGACCATCCCCTCCGCAGAACAGTCCTCCTTTGATGCAGCTGCAGTGAACACTGCCATTCCTGGCTCATGCAGCACTGATGAGTAGATGACATTGTCACAACAAGGGACTGGAGGGACAGAGCTTTCAGATCCCACTGGGAAGAGATTGATTCCAGCCCCTGTGGGCCTAGCACCTTACCGTTGTATTTCTCATCATCTCCCTTTTCCAAAAAGTTCCTGCCTTCACTTTGAACCATGGAAAGATACAGAATAATAAATTTAAATTTAATATACAATCTACCATGACCGTTTGTTGCTGGCAAACCTGCTTTATGTAACTATAACTCCCTGAAATCTTGCAGACTAAATCTCCCTCAAGTCCCAGCGCAGAAAGATAGGAGCCTCATGGTGTCATGAGGTTTGTTAAACACAAAGCACTTTGTTTAACAAATGAAAGGAGACTCAGGGCTTCTGTTAGGAGCGTCCACCTAGAGTGTGGAACGGTGGTGCTGGTGGTATCCACTGTTTTGCTTGTCGATTTTTTTTTCAAATACCAGAGAAATAGGCAATGTTTGAAAATAATCACAGCTACCTGAAGAACTGCTGGAGCATCTGACTTTATGAACCTCACATGAGATGCCAGCTGCAGATATTTCCTAAACTGCAGATATTTCCAGTTTCCTTGATACTTTCTGGAAACTCAGAAAATTGACTCTTGTTAATTCGTTCCTTTGTCCAGATACAACTAGTAAACAGCTGGTAAGATAAGCCTCAGTCAGTAATGCCAAGGTCTTTTAAAAGGAAGGAGAGGGGCTGGAGAGGTGCCTCAGCAGTTAAGAGACCAACTGCTATTGCAGAGGACCCGGGGTTTGATTCCCAGCACCCATAGGCAGCTAAGAACTGGGTTTAACTCCAGTTCAGGGGAATCTGATGGCCCTCGTCTGACCTCCACAGCAGGCAACGACATGGGTGCACCAACCTACATGCAGACAGTACACTCATACACATAAAAAATAATAATTAATTAAAAAATAATAAAAAAATAAAAGAAAAGGAGAGCAAGTGCAAGTTGCAACTGCACAGGAGAAAGCACAGAAAGGCCAGGGAAATTTAAACATAAAGGAACTATTGACATACCACCCGATGGCTTAGTTTGGTTTGGGTGGGGAATGTTTGCTTGTTTTTGGTTTCTTGAAACAGGTCTTAGATGAAGCCTAGACTGGGCCTGGAAATTTGCTGTGGTAACCCGGCGGCCTCAAACTCAATGTTCCTCCCCAAACCCCCCCCACCCCCTGCTAGGATTACAAGCACACACCACCACACTAGCTTAATAGAAGTTGAGAGTTTTGCTTTTGTTGTTATTATTTCTTGTTTCTTGCTTAATTTTAGTTTTTGAGACATGGTTTTTCCCTTGTATCCCCAGCTTGACCTGGAACTCACTGTGTAGACAGGCTGGCCGCCTCTCACAAAGATCCTCTAACCTCTGCCTCCCCAGTTCTGGGATTAAAAGGGTGGGCCACCATGCCAGGCCTATAAGGAATCTTATAAATCAAAGACTACCTTTGTCTCTTCCCCTCAGATAACATTATGTATCACTTGTAGTTTCATATATGATATAAATGTATGCATTTGAACATAAATAAATGTATATCAATCTGAATACATGTATAGATAATAGTATATTAATTAAAAGCTTTATTTTTTTCCTCTTTTCCAAAACAGTCACTTAGTCCACAGATTCCACAGAAGGTGCAGTTGTGTCTTGGTAACATAGAGCTGGCTTTAAGACTGTGATTGTGGATGGTTTGCTTACTCCCCCCATTTTTTCTTTGTTTCCCTAGATAAACATCATCCAGGGAATCGTGGCAGAAATCAACACCAAGACTGGGGAATCGGAATGCCGCTATTATAAAGAGCGGCTGCTTTACTTGGAAGAAGGCCAGAAAGACTCCCTGATTGACAGTTCAAGGGTCCTGTGTTGTCACGGTGAACTGAAAAATAACCGGGGTGTGGTAAGTTGTTACTCTGATCAAGCCCTTATGCTGGGCTTTCCCTGTCCGCTAACCAGCACCCCCCCCAACACCAACACCTTTTTTTGTCCTGAAGATTTAACCTAACTCCTGCTGCTAGGCAGGCACTCTGCAACTGAGCTACATCCACAGCAACCCCCGCAACCCCTTCTTTACTTTTTTATTTGAGGCAGTCTCTCATTTAAGTTGCACAGCCTGGTCTCAAACTCCTGCCCAAAGGGATCAAGCTATCCTCCTGCCTCATCATCCCCATCACTGGGAACCATAGGCTCATATCACTGCATCTAGCTGCATGCCCATCTGACTTCAGAAAACAGTGACCAGACCCAGTGGCACAGCCTGTAATCCCAGCTACTCGGGAGGCTGAAGCAGGAAAACTTTTAAGTTCAAAGGCCTGTCTGAGCTACGGAGAAAGTCTGAGACAAGCATGGTCTATAGGCACGTTCTAGTCCAGCCAGGGTTACATAGTAAGACTTTGTCTTAAAAATCTGCAAAAGAGGGGCTGGAGAGATGGCCTAAGCAGTTAGAGCACCGACTGCTCTTGCAGAGGACCCGGCTTCGATCCCCAGCACCCACATGGCTGCTAAGAACCCGTCTGTAACTCCAATTCCAGGAGAACTCCAGTTCCAAGGAATCTGAGACCCTCTCTGACTCCACAGCATTGCACAACATGGGTGCACAAACCTATGCAGAACAATACATTCATACACATACAAAAATAAATAAAATTTTTTAAAAAATCTGCAATAAAAGAAAGAATAAAGAACTCTTTAATTTAAAAGAGATTGATTAACTTTTTTAATTCAAGTAGACTAAAGTGAGCAAGCCTAGAAATGTCAGGACCTATTGTCTGCGTGCTGGGGAGTTACTGATTTCCAGAAGGTGGTTTTCTGCTTCTTATTGATTTCCAGAAAGCAGTAGGGAACCTGAATGACGTGACATCATGCTCGTTGAGGGTTCTTTCTAGGAAGCCCTGAGAAGCAGGAAGAAGCGACGCCCTTCCAGAGGTGGCTGTGTCCGCTTCCGTACACAGGCTCGGGCTGAGGCTGACCGGATACGCCTGTGGCACAAAGTTGAACTCTAGTTCATGCTGCAGGCAGAGAGCTTTGAGAACACACGGTAGTTGGGGTGGCGGGTTGGTTGGGTTTTGCTCCTATCAGAGTTGCGAAGGTTATTGTGAATGAATAAAGTACCATCTCACTAAAAAGTACAACGGGGCTGGAAAGATAGCTCAGCAGTGTTGAGAGCATGGCTGCTCTTTGCAGAGGACCCGAGTTCAGTTCCCAGCCCCATCTCCCCCCATGGCGGCTAACAACCCTCCATAACTCCAGTTCCAGGATCCATTGTTCCTCTTCTAACCTCTGTGGACGTTGCACAACACAGGTACATTATTGCTACATACACGCAATGCACTCTGACATAAAAATATTAAAATGTTTTTAAAAGTGCATGAGTTTGAGGGCAAAGGGGCGGGGATAGTAAGAGAGTTCTCAGCAGGACTACAGGTGTGCCCTCGAATCAAGCCAGTCTTAATAAATATACTTTTTTTTTTTCTAGTGTATGATGTACTGTCGCATGTAGGTTTTGTGCCCCCATGTCGTGCAATGCTGTGGGGGTCAGAAGAGGATGTCGGATTCCCCTGGAACTGGAGTTCTCCTGGAATTGGAGTTTCAGACGGTTCTCAGCCCCAGTGGGTGCCAGGGATTGAACCCAGGTCCTCTGTAAGAGCGTCGGGGTGGCTCTACAAACCGCTTAGGCTATCTCTCCAGCCCTAAAATATACGTTCTTACCTGCCAAAGTCTGCTTGAGTTTTTACCTCTGCAGTGTGTGATATGTATGTCGTAGGAGACTTACAGATTTCTTTTCTCTCCAATAATTTTATTATTTGATAATACAGAATGTCCTTCCCCTGCCCCAGATCAAGATTCTGAGTTTCTGCCTGAAAGCCAGAGCTAGCTGCAGAACTGTTGTGCTTTCCCTTGAACTCTTAAGCAATTCCAAACTGGGAGAAGAGTCTGATGCTTAGAATTGAGGGACTTAGATAGACCCCAGCTCTGCCTAGAAAGCTTGCTTTTGTAGTTTGGGATATGCCTTTGTTTCTGAGGCTTTTCTTTTTGCCTATAATGCATATCAGTCATCTACCCTTTAAGCACAGTCTTGCCAGAGATCCCAGATGCTGATAAGCTTGCTGAGAAGGACACTAGGGTCATCTTTTCTGTGGCTCCAGCAGCGTTGGAACCCCCATTTGGAGTTCCTACGTGAAGGGGACAATCAGCCCAGTGGGCGAAGGAACACATCTTTTGGGGATTTAGAAACCCAAAATAAAATTTTGGCTTCTTGCATAATATTATAGACTAATATTACTCTGATCCTTAGAAATGTGCTGACTAGTATATACCAAGGCCAGGAGAGTTTTAGTCTTCATCATACATCACCTATATCCACCTACCCATTCACTCTGTTTTCCCCTTATTTTTTCTTTGGTGGAGCTGGAGGCTGTGTCTGTACAAGTTTTGAACTGTACTATAAATTGAGCTCTAGAGTTAAGACCCTGGCTTAGTGTCTGTGGACAGAAGGGCTTTCTCCAATGGATCCCTAGGAGAAACCTGTGTGAAAGCAGTGGATCTGTGTATATGTGGAAATGCTTTAGATCTACCCAGTTTGTTTTCCTGGAGGTAGATTTAAGCATGAGATCATTTATGAACCTGGTTCCTGGGGATCTCTTACCACAGAGGATCACAAATCCACCAGTTAGTTGATTGTTACATAAGGAAACCGTATGGGTTCTTTTCTTCTAGAAGCTCCATGTGTTCCTGTTCCAAGAAGTGCTTGTGATCACCCGAGCTGTCACCCACAACGAGCAGCTCTGCTACCAGTTGTACCGGCAGCCCATTCCTGTGAAGGACCTCGTGTTGGAAGACCTGCAGGATGGAGAAGTGCGGCTGGGCGGCTCCCTGCGCGGGGCCTTCAGCAACAATGAGAGAAGTATGTGTGGGTAGCAGACTGCCAGGACGGTTGAACAGTTTGGGATGTAGTAATTTGGAAAGAGTTGCTGGCTGGTGAAAGAGAACAGCCACAGCCTGGCAGCCAAACTGTTCTAGTGTTCACTTTTCACTTGCTGATACGCAGTCTTCTGTTCGACCTCTGTGAGCCTCAGTTTCCCATTATCCCACCTTCCTGATAGGGTTGCACCTTATGCTGTCTCTCTTTCTGGCTGCTTCATAAAAGTGTGCTTAATACACATAGTCCCTATGTGGGTACCAGTTGCATAAAGGTAAACTTTGTAGTTGATCTGGAAGACTTGCTGAAAAGACTTAAGAAGGATCAGCTAGAGGCCAGCTGCCATGGCTTGTACCTGTCAGCACTCAGGAACCTCAGGATTGTGATTTAAGGCCATCCTAGACTAAATACTGAGGCCCTATCTCAAAACTAAAAGAATGGTGAACTTTGATGTGTGTTCATCCCCAACACTACTAGTGGGCTTCTCTAACCTGAGACTTTCTTTCAAAGGAAAGAGCCAGGAGGAGCCGTGATAGTGGTCTCACGTGTCTTCACGTGTGGAACATTGTTTTAGGTACTAGTGATGAACCAAGACATTAAAGTCATTATCCCTGTGGAGCATGCAGTATTTAATAGACAAATATTCTTAGTACTGGTTAGAAAACTAAAGCTCAATCTGGGCATAGTGGCACATGCCTGTAATCATAATCCCGGACTTGGGAGGCAGAGGCAGGAGGAACACAAAGTCAAAGCCAGCCTGGACATGAATCAAGTTTCTGGCCAGCTGGGATATATACCAAGACCCTGACAAAGAGAGAGAGAGAGAAGAGAGAGAGAGAGAGAGAGAGAGAGAGAGAGAGAGAGAGAGAGAGTAGAGAAAGAGAGGGGGGAGTAAAGGGAGAGTAGAAAGCTTCTCTCTCCCTCTCTCAACAAGGAATGGACGGTTTAGCAGACCTCAAGGCAGTGTGTAGTAGCAGTGCCCTCAGGGAGCCACAGAGCCCAGGCAGGCTGAGTGATCATGGCATCAGGGTGGTACTGAGCTGTGTCCTGCATTGGTAGAAAACGTTCTGTAATTGCCAGGTCTGCTGCGGGCCCTGGGGGTCAGTGCTGCTACTCCGTTGGGCTAGCCTAAGGAAATGCCTACCCACTGACTCCCTGTGTTTTTCATTTCTAGTTAAAAACTTCTTCAGAGTCAGTTTCAAAAATGGATCCCAAAGTCAGACCCACTCACTACAAGCCAATGACACCTTCAACAAACAGCAGTGGCTCAACTGTATTCGGCAAGCCAAGGAAGCAGTTCTGTCAGCTGCTGGGGAGGCCGGGGTGCTTGTCTCCGAGGGACCATCTCTAAGTCCTGCCACTGAGAACAGGGAGCCACAGGGAGAAACAAAACTTGAGCAGATGGACCAATCAGACAGTGAGTCAGACTGCAGTATGGCATACAAGTGAGGATCAGCCTTGACTGTGAACGAATGGAGCAGACAGACTCCTGTGAAAACAGCAGGCCGGTAGAAAGCAATGTCTGACAGCAAGGCCCTGATCGTGCTGGAAGCAGCCCTGTGTCTTGCCTGTACAGTATTCGCATTCCATGCAAGGAACAGTCTGGAGAAGCACTTTGTAATAATTTCGTGCCGGTGTTGGCCTAGTCCCTTGTCTGTACTATGTCTAGTACTGTAACCACCAACCAGTCTGTCATCTGGAATCTCTGGCAGCCGTTACCCTGTACTGTATCTCACAAGTGCTGGATGAATGGAGAGGGACTTGAACAAATTACTTTGAGTTGTCCTGCTGGATTTTTAAGAGCAGAAAGGATCTCTACGCCACTCTTCTGTGTAGACTGCCTAACGAGCCCTTTCTCCCACACTTCACCATCACTTTGCTAGCTCTTTGGCACAGTTGCTGAAGACATGGAATGTAAAGAGCTTTGCAGAGTGTTGGAATGGCATTCCAAAAGACTCATGAAGTGAACTTGGGTTTTGTGTCATTCAACCAGAAAACATGAATGTATCCCTGGGGATTCTGAGGTTTAATTTTGCAGAAGCAGCCTTGTTTGAACCCTGCAGCTTAGTCCAGTGCAAGTTGAATATAATAATCCATAAAGACATGAAACAAAGGCTGGCTTTAGAGGGGCTGTGACAAAACCAAACGCCAGACCAGATCTGGTGGCATATGCCGTATAAACCCCACAAACTTGGGAGGCAGAGGCAGGAAAGAATCCTGAGTTCAAGGACAGCTCAGGTTACATAGCAATTCTAGGTCAGCCTGAGTTCCATAGTGAAAGCCAGCAGCTGGATCTAATGGAAGGGGTGTGGCTGTGGGAGGCATCTGGCATAGTTAGTGCTTGCCATTGAGAGAACTTCTCTAGCTTACAGCATCAGAATAGATCCCAAATGGCCTGGGAAGGCCTGCCAGGGCGATGAGGAGACCCTTTCTGTAGTATGTTCCCTCTGCCTCAGGCCCTTCTAATCTACAGTGGGAGTGAAGCAGCACAAGAGAGTGTGACTTGTTGGTGGCTTGTTTACAAAACACAGAGGAAGGTTTGGGTATGAGAAATGTGCCATTCACAGAGGCCCCCCGTGGGAACCACTGAAGTTACAAGGCGTGGTCTAGAGAGTCTTGGACTCTCCTGCGTTGCTGTCGGGCCCTCCGTTAGCATCCATGGTTGCATGATTATCTTCTCCGAGGGCAACTTCATCAACTCTGATTAATTAGGATCAGCTAGCCAAACTAGAACTCTGTGTTCTAACCTTGATTTATAGAGCAAGGTAGGGCATGAACCTCAAAAAAAAGAAGAATAAGATAAAAGTTAACAAAAATTCATAAAACAACTCCCTGGAAGTGTAAATATTTAGGATGATTTGTAGAATATACCCACACCAGCACTAGTAATGATTCTAAATTATTGCCAAACTTTTTTTTAATTTTCTGGCATCTTTCAAGTTTACAGAAAAGCAAGCAGCAAATCCAGTGTTGTCCCTTTATCATGTATATATTCCGTCTGCATCTAAGAAGCAGTGTGGAGCCCGGGCGTGGGGGCACACGCCTTTATCCTAGCACGCGGGAGGCAGAGGCAGGTGGATCTTTGTGATTCAAGGCCAGCCTGGTCTATCAGAGCAGAGTTCCAGGACAGCTGGGGCTACAGGGAGACCCTGTCCGAATAAGACAAAAAAAAAAAAAAAAAGCAGTGTGATAAGATTTATCAATATAGAAACAAGGCATATTACATTATATTAATTTTTCAAAACAAATCTGATCAATTTTACTCTGTAAAGCTATTTCTGTATTTATAGATTTTAAACATGGTGAATTTTTTTTTTTTCTATTACAAGTTTTATTTAAAACGCTTTTTCCAAGTTGTTGCTGATTAGTGAGCAAGTGAACCTGCTGAAGAAAGAGGCAGAGGAATGTCTGAGCAGGACACTGGACGGAGAAGAAAAGCCTGCAGAGCCACTGGCCGCTTTGGCCAACATACTGAGAAAAGCTCTTTGTCAGGGCTGGCCTATGGAAAGATGATGAATGTTTTGATGAAATGAATGTTTTTGTATAATGGCCTTAAACTTTTTCTGGAAGCATTTAAATAAATTTATATTTAAATGCCATATTCCCCTGTGGACAGTATTTGCTTTTGTAGCCATAAAATTCTACTTATCCTTTTGAGAGTCAGGAGTTTCTTTCTGAAATTTTGCTTACAGTTTCCAACTAGAATTTACACTGGAACACAGACTTAAAACTGTTACAGAACTTACATACCTAAGGTGTATATTTTCAAGCACTCTACTTCATTTATTCATATTCTTATATTTTGTGTGCATGTGCATGGAGCATATGCACAACACACATGAGGTGTAGGACACCTTGTGGTAGTCAGTTCTCTCCTCTTCCCACCATGTAGGTTCTGAGGGTGGAGCTTAGATAGCAGGCTTTCATGGCAAGTGCCTTTACCCCATGAGCCATCTCACAGTCCCGTGTTCATTCTTTATTTGCTGCTACAATGTTGTCCATGTATTTATCACCAGTAGCATTGGACATAAGAGACGATCCTGACGAGGTGTGGTTAGGTGAGTGGGCTAGAACCCAGGTTGCAAGCATAGCTGATATTCTCCAACACCAAGAGAGGTTGAGTTGCACTTAACAGCCAGAATAGAAGTTGAGGCATGGTCTGAGACTGAGATTCTTGCTTGAATTGCCTGTGTGGACCGTTACATCTGATTCATTACCTCCCAGCATTCGCCTAGGGATAACCACTGATTACAGGAGTGAATGCTCTACCACTAGCTCAGTCCCATGTCATTTAGTCTATCATCTATACCCAAGCCATGAAGCCATTGTATATGTAGTGAATACCATTGAGTAGGCTAATGCTGGTACGACACTGTCGACTCCAACACTTTGGAGAAAAGTAGACAGGAGGCAATCCTGAAAGGCCAAGGCAACCTGGTGGTATAGAAAGCAGTTCCATCTGCAAGGGCTGGAGAGATAGCCTAGACGTTAAGAGCACACCGACGGCTCGGCAGAGGACCCAGTGTCGATCCCTGTGCAACCCACAATGGCGGCTGAGAACATCTAACTCTCAGAACTCCAATTCCAGGAGAACTCTCAGTTCCAGGGGAATCCGAATGCCCTCTTCTGAGTCCGTGGCATTGACACGACACGGTGCAAAACCTCCTAACAGACAACATGTACATTCATAACACATACAAAAAATAAAATTTAAGGGCTGGAGGAGATGGCCTAGCGGTTTGAGAGCGCTGACCGCTCTTACAGAGGACCCCCGGGTTCGATCCCCAGCCCCACATGGCGGCTGAGGAACCGTCTGAAACGCCAACTCCAGGAGAACCTCCAGTTCCGGGAATCCGACCCTCTTCTGACCTCCGCGGCATTGCCGACACGGGTGCACAACACTAACATGCAGACGTACACTCATACAAAAAAAAGAAATAAAATTAAATAAAATATTAGTTAATAAAAAATAAATAAATAAAAAATAAATAAATATTAAAAATTTTTTAAATAAAGTAAAAAAAAAAAAAAAAAAAAAAAAAAAAGGGGGGGGGGAAAACCTGGAAAAAGACAACTAACCAGGCGTGGAGAGATGACCTAGCAGTTAAGAGAACCGGATGCTTCTTACAGAGGAACCCGGTTCGATCCCAGCACCCACAGATGGTTGAGAACTGTGGATGGTTAATTCTGGGTGGTCAACTGACTGGACTAAGGAACAAATGAAGAGAAAAAGGATCTTCTGATTGGACCGCCTCAACTGGATGGCCCACCCCAAAGTGTGGGTGTTACCTGCTGCCGGCAGGCAGTATAAAAGGCCACGCAGAGGGAGCTGGTCCCTTTTTCCTCCTGTGGCTCGCTTCTCTCTCATCTATTGAGTTTGTCTTGCTGCTGTGATCAACCTTTCAGATCCCAGCGTGTACTGAGACCGCAGATCTCCTGGAATCCATTCGAGCCTTCAGCAATAGAATGGGACGACTGAGACATCCAGCCTTGCGGACTGAGCAGTGTCCCTAGATTCCCGTCCTCTCCAGTTTGGCGCTACTGTTGGACTCCCGTCACTTGAGCAAGTCAATAAATTGTATATAGTTATATATTCATCTGTTTGCTTTCTGTTTCTTTAGAGAACCCTGCTAATACAAGAAACATTTTTAACTCCAGTTCCAGGGAATCTGTGCCTTCTTCGGATGCTCCATGCAAATTATTGCACGCGACGGGTGCACAAACCTTACATCAACATAACATTCATACACATGAAAATAAATTAAAAATTAAGGGGCTGGAGCGATGGCCTATAAGCGGTTTTAAGAGCGCCGACCCGCTCTTGCAGAGGACCCGGGTTCGAGCCCCAGACCCAAAGGGCGGCCGAAAAACCCTGTCTGAAAGCTCCAATTCCAGGAGAACTCCAGTTCCAGGTGAGTCCGACGCCCTCTTTCTGACCGCCCCCCCCCCCGGCATTGGCCGTCACGGGTGCCAAAGAACTTGCATATGCAAACATAACATTCATACACATAACGGAAATAAATAAAATTAAAAAAAAAATTAAAAAAAAAAAAAATTAAAAGAAAAAAAAAATCAAGTTGAGTCAAGGCCAGTCTGATCTAC
This sequence comes from Rhizomys pruinosus, assembly GCA_009823505.1. Classification (NCBI taxonomy): domain Eukaryota; kingdom Metazoa; phylum Chordata; class Mammalia; order Rodentia; family Spalacidae; genus Rhizomys; species Rhizomys pruinosus. The sequence continues at coordinate 19,436 of VZQC01004684.1, read as the reverse complement.
ACAGCGAGTTCCAGGCCAGCTAGGGCCACAGGGAGACCCTGTCTCAAAAGACCAAAGGAAAAACAAGTTGAAGCAGAGAAGGAAAGTTTCATTACTCAATTTTTACTGGAATTTCACTCTTATTTGTTCACTAAGTTTTATTACTCATAAACAGTCATTTTTGCCTAAAAATGCTAAACATTTAAAAATGTTAGAGAACTAAAGTTTTTTTGTCTTTTTTTTTAGAGACAGGGTCTCCCTGTAGCCCCAGCTGTCCTGGAACTCACTCTGTAGACCAGGCTGGCCTTGAACTCACAAAGATCCACCTGCCTCTGCCTCCCAAGTGCTAGGATTAAAGGTGTGCCCCACCATACCCGGCTAGAAACTAATTTTCAACAGCTTATTAGTCCAGTGAAGCTAATGGTCAGTTGTCTTTACAGTAAGCTCCTATAATTTTCTTTAACATATTAACTCCTAGATTAGGCAACATTCACTTAAAACTTCAGTTCTTAGCCAGGCATGGTGGCACACATCTTTAATCCTAACACTCAGGAGGCAGAGGCAGGCAGATCTCTGTGAGTTCAAGGCCAGCCTGGTCTACAGGGTGAGCTCCAGGCCAGCTGGGACTTAAAGGGAGACCCTGTTTCAAAAAGAAAAAGAAAAAAGACTAAAACTTCAGTTCTCAGTCTATAATCCCAGAGCTCAGGAAGTTGAAGCCATAGAATTGCTACAATTTCCAGGGCAGCCTGTGTAGATAGTGACATTGTAAGATCCCCATATGAAAAGAAAAACATCCTCAGTTCCCTATTGTCCTTTGATGCCACTTTGGTTATTGTGGTTTTCATTCTGGCACTGGATGCTGATACTAGAGAATCCATCTCTAGTACACCAGACGTTTTGTGGGCTAGTGCCAATGACAGAAACCTCCATGGTTCCCTTCAGTCTGTTCTAGAGCTGTTTTACATACAACTAAATGTGATCCTTATAGTCAGAGGTAGTGAAAAGAGCAGAATTGGCAATTTTGTATAAAATTAGAATGTGGTTTCAGTTTCTGGGCTGTGGTCACCACCACTGCCTGCTTCGGTTTCTATTCCCACCAGTCTCTGGCAGTCTCTAGAATGTACACTTCTCACAACTACAGTCTTGTTTCAGCAGAGACTACCTAATTTCAGGAAATGACAGCCGACTTGGTGAGGAAGTTGCTCAGTTGTACATTCCATCATGACCATTTTTTACATTTCCCAAAGCCTGAGGACTTCCTAGAAGATCTGATGAAGAAAATGGCCTGGCTGAGTCCCGGGTCCTTCAGGTCAGTTCATTCCGCCTGGCTCCTCTTGGTGTAGAGGAAGCAGACTTGATATTCCCTTTGCTCTTGATGCACTTGGTTGATTTCAATCAAGTTATCTTATTGATTGGCAGAATTCTATGGGTACCGTATTGGAAGGGAATTGGAAGAAGGTTCCCCAAGCCCAAAGTTATCTGTAGGAATCTAAAAGATCGTCAAAATACAAAACCTTGTCCACCTGAGCACGCACACAATGAGAGAAGGTGCCATGTCCCTCAAGTATATGTAAGCACACAGTTTTCAAAAATCATCATAGCTGCCAAGTATGGTGCTGCACATCTTTTTTTTTTTAATTTATTTTTGATTTATGTGTATGAATGTACTGTCTGCATGTAGGTCTGTGCACCCGTGTCGTGCAATGCCGCGGAGGTCAGAAGAGGGTGTCGGATTCCCCTGGAACTGGAGTTCTCCTGGAATTGGAGTTTCAGACGGTTCTTAGCCGCCATGTGGGTGCTGGGGATCGAACCCAGGTCCTCTGTAAGAGCAGTTGGCGCTCTTAACTGCTAGGCCATCTCTCCAGCCCCCCGACCCAGTCCTTTTTAGTCATACGTTTGTTTATAAAAGTCATTAGTTGGCTGTGTTCAGTAAAACAAATACTGAGCAGTGTGACAACTAAAGGAAAGCACTCCTGCTTACAGGGCTATTTGTTCAGACATGTGGATGTGTATAATTTTCATTTTATGGCTTTGGCTTTGATTTAAAGTGTATTCGGAATACTTTTTTTAAAATTATTTTTAATTTATTTTTCTGTGTGTATGAATGTACTGTCTGCATGTCTATTTGTGCACCTGTATCACACAATGCCATGGAGGTCAGAAGAGGGTGTCAGATTCCCCTGGAACTGGAGTTAAAGACAGTTCTCAGCTACCATGTGGGTGCTGGGGATTGAACCCGGGTCCTCTGCAAGAGCAGTCTGTGCTCTTAACCGCTAGGCCATCTCTCTAGCTCCTATTATGAGATTTTTAAGATTAGAGAAAAAAATAGGTCCTTACAGCCTTATTATAAACCGATTTTTGGTAATTTAAAGTGAGTTGGATTCCATATTTGCTTATAAGACCTTTTTTTTTTTACTTTTTAAAAAAATTTTATTTATTTATTTATTTATTTATTTATTTATTTATTTATTTGTTTTCTATGTGTATGAATGTACTGTCTGTATGCAGGTCTGTGCACCCGTGTCATGCAATGCCGCGGAGGTGTCAGATTCCCCTGGAACTGGAGTTTTCCTGTAATTGGAGTTACAGACGGTTCTCAGCCGCCATGTGGGTGCTGGGGATCAAACCTGGGTCCTTTGCAAGAGAGTCGGTGCTCTTAACCGTTAGGCTATCTCTCCAGCCCCTTTTTTGACTTTTTTGAGAGTTGGCCTGGAACTAGCTATGTAGACCAGGCTGGCCTGGAACTTACAGAGGTCCACCTGCCTCTGCCTTCTGAGTGCTGGGATTAAAGGCATGCACCACCATGTCCAGCCATAATATATTTTTAAAGACTTTTACCATATATGACTGGCATTTGGTAAAGGCTATATGCCCTAAGCAGAGGCTTGTGAAGACTAATCTTATTGTAGTGGGAGGAAGGAACCTGAACACCTACCTCAGCAGTCAGAATAGCAGTCTTCTAGGTCAATACTAGCAGTCTGGCTTTGGAAAGTTGTGTTTCTTGAGTCTTCATTTGTAGAATGAATTAGGGGATCAGCCTCATTTTGTTTACCAATGAATTTCTAATTTTCTAAATTAAAATCTAGGCTAAGAAATTTCATGCTTATAATCTGTTGGTGATAGTACATAATTTGTACTTAATAAAGAACTAACCTAGCTGGGCATGGTGGTACACCCAATCCCGGTACTTGGGAGGCAGAGGCAGGCAGATCTCTGTGAGTTCAAAGCCAGCCTGGTCTACAGAGGGAGCTCCAGGCCAGCTAGGACTGAAGGGAGACCCTGTCTCAAAAANTTCCCTGGAACCGTCAATCGTAAGCTAAAATAAACTCTTCCTTTTATAAGTTCCTTTGGTCATGGTGTTTTATCACAGCAACAGAAAAGTGACTAATATAGATGATAACCACTGAGCCATCTTTCCAGTCACCACCATCACAGTTTTCATTGTTCAAAGTTCTTCCTTCTTTCTGCCATTGTTCTTGTGCTTGCCTTGCTGTTCTTAAGTGAGGCAAGTCTTCTCTAAACTGTCTGAGGGCATCACAATTTGGTTGATTATTTCTTCCTCATGCATTGTTCACCTGATGATGATGATGGTTTCTGAGGATTGTTGGAAGGATTAAATGTTAATATAAGCCAGGCAAAGTGGTGGCACATGCCTTTAATTCTAGCACTCAGGAGGCAGAGGCAGGCGGATCTCTGAGTTCAAAGCCAGCTGGGGCTTCAGAGAGCCCCAGTACAGGGAGACCCAGTCTCAAAAATACTCCCCCCAAAAAGCATTAATGTGGCTAAAGTATTAGAGTAGTGCTGTGTCAGATATTTCCGTCTATGTACTGTTATGCTGATCGACTTCTAGGTGCCTCTGTCATCTGTGTGGTGTTCATGAATGGAGTTTCTTGCCTGAAGACACTCAAACTGTGTTATGGAGTCTTTAGAAAAACCAGGAAAAGACCCTCAGACCCAAATCAAATGTTAATCATCCAAATTTATTATTATTTTTTTTGGTCTTTTTGAGACAGGGTCTCCCTGTACCTCTGGCTGTCCTGGAATTCACTCTATAGACCAGGCTGGCCTTGAACTCACAGAGATCCGCCTTCCTCTGCCTCCCAAGTGCTAGGATTAAAGGCATGCACCACCACACCCGGCCTAATCATCCAAATTTATTAAAAAGAAAACAGTACTCATAACATTACTTATTGTTAAAAAAAAAAAGGAAATAAAAGAAAGTATTAAAAAAAGGAAAAAAAATTAAAAAGAAAGCAGCACTGCTGGAAAATTGGCTTCCTGCCAGGATGGACTCGACTCCTCTGAAATTGGGTGCCAGAAAACTCAAAGCCTCATATCATAGTTCCACAATGTAAACACAGGTCACTGGACTGGGTGTCTCTAAAAATGTCCCATAACTATAATGGTCACTGACTTCTTGTTTGAGGAAGCCATGGAGGCCCACCAAATGGACCATTAACCATTCTACAGAGAGGAGGGTTAACATTGAACCAAGAGCAAAGACAGTGAAATTCCACCACAGGACTTCAGCCTCGCTCTGACCACCCTCTGAAATTGCTCAGTCCATGTACAGAGGTTTAAGGAGACTGGAGTCCTGCTCTGGCTACTCTGGAGACTAGATGATCTACACATGGTAGAAGATGACAACATTAATGGATTACCTTGGCTTATAGGGTAGTCATTCTAATTATAATGCATTGTCACCCCTGGCTTATGTCAACAGTTATATTTTTTGCTGTACTTATTCCTATAGGTTTGGGAGAAGTTGGTCCAACTGATTGGATATATACTGAGAAAAAAAAAAATTAAAGAAAAAAGAGAAAACTCCTCCGGTCAAGGGAATAGGATCTCTGGCTTAGGCAGAAACCTAAAATTCCTATTGAGCCTGGCCAAAGGACCACCCTTCAGAGGGTAGGCCCACCTTAATCAATGCTAAAGAGATGGTGTTCTAGTTTGTCTTCCATTGCTGTGACAAAACACTATGACCAACACCAACTTGGAGAGGAAAGGGTTTATTCAGCTTACATCTGCTGGGTCACAGTTCTCATTGAGGGAGCCCAAGGCAGGAACTCAGGGCAGGAACCTGGAGGCAGGAGCTGAAGCACAGGCCATGGAGGAATGCTGTTCACTGGCTTGCTCCCCTAGCTCATGCCCAGCCCACCTTCTTATACAGTACACAACAACCTGCCCAGGGTGGCACCACTCTTGTGGGCTGGGCCCTCCCACACTGCTCGACCATCAAAGACAATACTCCACAGATGTGGCCACAGGCCAATCCAATGGAACCAATTCCCCAATTGAGGCTCTCTCAACCCAAGTGTGTCAAGTTGACACTAAAGCTATCCAGCACAGATGGGAAGAGTAATTCATTCTTTAATGAATTCTGTATTTTTCCTTACCAGAATCCCTGTCCCTATTGTAGTAGCTTAAGGGGCTGAAGCCATGCAACTTTGTAAGCCTTTGTGCTTTTCAAAATTCTTTTTTTTTTTCCCATTTTCTTTTTATCGTGTATGGATGTACTGTATGCATGTAGTTTGTGTACCCGTGGTCATGCAATGCCGAGGGGGTAGAAGAGGTGTCAGATTCCCCTGGAACTGGATTTTATGAAATATAGATGGTTCTTAGCTTGCCTGGTTAGGTGCTGGGAATCCGAACCTGGGTCCTTTGCAAAGATGCAGTCAGTGCTCTTAACCATAGGCTCCATCTACTCCAGCCCATCAAATTCTTTTAAAAAGCATAACCTCTGCTTTTCTCCTGACTCTTTTCAAAGGATGCTTTTCCTAACACATTGGGCTTCCCCAGTGCTTTAGGTCTCCTTACCCTTTCTCTAAAGCTCCCCTTCCCGCCATGTGTTTCCTAGTCTGCATGTGCATGAAACCCATGCTGACTTTTTCCTTCTCCCTTCCATTCTCCTCCTCTGGGCAGCTGCTGAGATTTACAACTTGCCTGCCCTAGTGTGGGGGTTTTTCCTTCGTCTTAAATGTACAATGATCTATATTCCTAGCACTTGAGAGGCGGAGAGGCAGCAGATCTTTGTGAGTTCAAGGCCAGTCGGTCTACAGAGTGAGTTCCAGGACAGCTGGGCGCTACAGGGAGACCCTGTCCAAAATGACCAAAAAAAAAAAATAAATATATTTTATTAAGTAATTAAAATTATTTATAATAGTCATTATATATACTATTATACTATTATTATATACACATATAATATATTTATATATAGACATACTATATTATATAATATTAATATCGGTATTTAAAAATAATATAATATAAATATATTAATCTATATCATTATAAATTATATCGTAAAAGATTTTCTATAGATGGAAAACTAGCGCATGAATGAGATTAAGAATATAATGAATGGGTTTAAGAGAAGATGAGACACTGCAGAAGAAATGTTAGTAAAAAGGAAAACATAGGAGTGAAAAGATGCCTCAGTGGTTAAGGCACTGGCTGCTCTTGCAAGAAGACCTGCAGTTCAATTCCACCCCACAGTATGCGTGCAACTGCTGACTCCGTTCCAAGGGCATCAATGCCTTCTTCCTGCCTTCCTTTGGCCATTGCACGGACACAGGGACTACTACTACATGCAGCGTATACTCATCACATAAAATAAAAACAAAATATTAAAAGAAGACCAACATAAACTATTGAAAACAAGATGAAATATTTTTTGGTGTTCTTTGAGTACAGAGTCTTCTTGTAGCTCCCGACTGACATGGAATCGCCTGTAACCAGGCTGGTCTTGCATCACAGAGATCTGCCCTGTCTCTGCCTTCTGAGTGCTGGGATTAAAGGCGTGCACCACCATGCTGGGCCAACAGAGGACAGTGTTTTTAAAAATGAAAAGAGCCTCTGCGAGCCATGAGACAGCTTTACCCTAATGCCCCAATATGCATGTAGGAAGAGTTTCCACTGGAGTAACGGGGGGGGGGGGGAGACTTGAAGTGACACATAATTCTAAGTTTGAAAACTCTAAACACACAGATCAAAGAAACTCAGTAAATTCCATATACAGAAACAGGATAAAAATGTACCAAAGTGTTTAATAAACTATTTCCAAATAAATCTATTTTAAAAAATTTTAAATCTTAAGCAAAAAAAAAAAAAAAAAAAAAAAACGCAGTGCCAAGGAAAACAAGACAGGTTGGACACAGAGGGACGAAACCAGGGGTGACAGATGCGTGAGAAACAAGGCAAACATTAAAATTCTAAAAGACCAATATCAAACCATCTAACTCTATGTCCATTCAAAGTGTGCTTCTTGGAGCCGGAAATGTACCTCAGTAGTAGTGTTTGCTCATTATACTCAGAGCCCTGGGTTTGACCTAACCCTCAAAGCAAAGAAGGAGACAAATACAAAAAAATACAAAACAAAAATGGTCAGCTGATAATGATATTTATATACAGAAAGAACACTTTAGACCCTTAGATCACAGAAACTAGCTCAAGTTCCCAACATCTGGGAGGCTAAGGCAGGGTGATCAGAAGATCAAGGCCAGTCTTAAATTCATAGCAAGTTTGACATCAGTCTGTGATACACAGGTCCTTGTTGCAAACAAAACAAAAATCCTATAAGTATAAAATCTCTAGGGGAAATAATATTTTGTAATTGTGATTCTGTGATTTGGGATTAGACAAATATTTTTTTGTCTTGTTTTAAGAAAGGGTCTTGCCTGCCGGGCACAGTGGCACACGCCTTTAATCCTAGCACTTGGGAGGCAGAGGCAGGCAGATCTTGTGAGTTCAAGGCCAACCTGGTCTACGAGTGAGTTCCGACGAGCTGGGGCTACAGGGAAATCTATGTTGAAAAAGACCAAAAAAAAAAAAAAAGAGGTCTCACTAGTAGCCCTAACTGGCATGCAGACTCAGTTGGCCTGGAAATTACAGAAATCCACCTGCCTCTGCTTCCTGAGTGCTGACATTAATGACCCCAAAATCACAATGTATATAAGAAAAAAAAAAGTGATAAATTTGACTAAATTAAAATTAAGATGCTCTTCTAAAAGGTTAGACTGAAAATGCTAGGCATGTAATCCTAATGATTGGCAGACTGAGGCAGGCAAATCTCAAGTTTAAGGCTAGTTTGAGATACAGTAAGACCATGTCTAAAAACAAAGAGAAAACTTGGACAAAATGTTTGCAAATCATAATTCTGAGAATGTAAGTCTAGAATATATTAAAATTTTTTCAAAATTCAGTAAGATAGCAATACAGTTTAAAAATGGGCAAAAGAGGGCTGAAGAGATGGCCCAGCGGTTAAGAGCACCAACTGCTCTTGCAGAGGACCCAGGTTCCATCCCCAGCACCCACATGGCAACTGAGAACCATCTTTAACTCCAGTTCCAGGGGAATCCAACGCCCTCTTCTGACCTCTGAGGCATTGGATGAACCTACTTGCAGACAGTACATTCACACACACACACACACACACACACACACACACAAAATATGGGCAAGATAAGCTGGGCATGGTGGCACACACCTGTAATCCCAGCACTTTGGGAGGCAGAGGCAGGCGGATCTCTGTGGGTTCAAGGTCAGCCTGGTCTACATAGTGAGTTCCAAGACAGCAGGGGCTACAGGAAGACCCTGTCTCAAAAAAAAAAATGGGCAAAAGAAAGAGGGTGTGATGATAAAACCTTTAATCCAACCACTCCAGAGGCAGGGACAGGCAGATCTCTGAGTTCCAGGCCACCCAGGGCTACATGGCAAGACCCTGTCTTTAAAAAAACAGGTAAACCAGAGATCGGGAATTTCCAAAGACCACCTGAAGCACAGGTAGGAGCTGGGTGCTTCATCCAGGTGGATTGTTTTGTTTGATTCAATCGTCTTTGGCTTGATTGGCTTATGTGACTGGGGGGGGGCAGAGTTGTCCTCCTAGTTGGTATAAAAGGTGGGCCTGTTGCCACTGTGAGACTTGAGATCAGGGATTTCCCAAGACCACCTGAAGCACAGGTACCAGGGCGTGGACTAAACAGGAATTCCCCCCTCCCCCGACTGGAATTGCCAAGGGAGTGTCCAGGTGGATTCCTTGGAGAACCTTCAGAGCAGAAAGGGAAGACTGAGTTGAACTTCCAATAGAAAGCCTAAAACTTAGACAAGTCAACACTCCATAAGCAAGGAGAAAGAAGAAAAACAAACCAATTAAACAAACAAAGGCATCTGAAGGAGGCAAGTAAACCAAGCCTTCAACACAGTGAAGAGGCATTTGGGATTCACATTGGAATACAGGCAAAGAGAGACCCACATGCCAGGGACACGAAGAAGAGACAAAATGGGAAAGTTGCAAGATAATTCCACACCAAGCTCTACCAACCCTGTGGGAGATTCCTACAGTGGGATCCCTCTGGGGATGGCCCAGGACACAGATATTAGAAGTACAATTGTGGACATACTCAAAGATAACAAAGACTATAAAGAACAAGTCAGAGAACTTAGGAGAGAGAATGAAAAACTCAAGAAGGACCTAGAGAGAGAAATGACAAACTCCAGAAGGAAGCAGAAGCACTGAAAAGATCCCATGCTGAAAAAGATAAGGAAACCAACCAGTGAAGCAAAGAGCTACAGGAAGAGATTGAGAAGCTCCAAAAGGAAGTGGAAATACTAAAGAAATCAGAAGATGAAGTGAAAAAGGAAATCAAATACTCATCCAATCAAGAGGAAAGGAATGGAAAAAGCCTCACAAGTAGAATGGAGGAAGAAGAACAAAGAATATCAGACCTGGAAGATAACACAGAACAACTAAAAACCTCAAGTAAATATTATGAAAATTTTTTAAATACACAAAAATGGAACAACCAGGAACTGTGGGACACTATGAAAAGATCAAACCTTGGCATCATAGGAATAGAGGAAGGAAAAGAATCCCAAGAGAATTGTATTGATCAGATCTTCAACAGAATAATAGGTGAAAATTTCCCCAAACTAAAAAAAGACAAACCAATTCAAATACAACAAGCAAATAGAACTCCAAACAGACAAGATCAGAAAAGAAAGTCCCTGTGCTGGATAGCTTTACTGTCAACTTGACACACCTGGGTTGAGGGAGCCTCAATTGGGGAATTGGCCCCATTGGATTGGCCTGTGGCCACATCTGTGGAGTATTGTCTTGATGGCCAAGCAGTGTGGAAGGGCTCAGCCCACAATGAGTGGTGCCACCCTGGGGAGGTGGTTGTGTATGGTATAAGAAGGCAGGCTGGGCATGAGCCAGAGGAGCTAGCAAGCCAGTTAACAGCATTCCTCCATGGCCTGTGCTTCAGCTCCTGCCTCCAGGTTCCTGCCTTGAGTTCCTGCCTTTGGCTCCTTAAGTGATGAACTGTGACCCAGGAAATGTAAGCTGAATAAACCCTTTCCTCCCCAAGTTGGTGTCAGAGTGTTTTGTCACAGCAATGGAAGACAAACCAGGACAGTCCCCATGCCACATCATAGTTAAAACACTAGATGCCCAAAACAAAGACAAAATTCTGAAAGCCACAAGAGAAAAACAAGTTACAAAAAAGGGGAAACCCATCAGAATTACAACTGACTTCTCGGTGCAAACTATGAAAGCAAGAAGAATGTGGAGCAAAGCATTCCCAGTGTTAAAGGACTGTAGATGCCAACCCAGGTTACTATACCCAGCAAAAATGTCGATTATAGTTGAAGGACAGAGAAAAATCTTCCATGACATAAACAAGATGAAAGAATACATGTCCGGAAACCAACCCTTCAGAGAATACTAGAAGTGATTCAAAGGACAGAAGAAAGAAGCAACTATCCCCAGGCACCTAGAAAGAGAAATTAATAAAAGCATAACTGCAGAAGTAGAAACCGAGACCAAAACTGAAAATGGATAATAAGGTGAAAGGAAGCAACACACATCTGTCAGTTATAACCTTAAATATTAATGGACTAAACTCCCCAATCAAAAGACATAGGCTGGGAGATTGGATTAGGAAACAGAACCCATATATATGCTGTCTACAAGAAACACATCTTACACTTCAAGGATAGGCACCACCTTAAAGTGAAAGGCTGGAAAAAATATTCCAAGCAAATGGTACAAAAAAAAAAGCAGGTGTTGCTGTTTTAATATCAGACAAAATAGACTTCAAAGTAAAAGTAATAAAATCAGAAATGAGACAAAGAAAGCCATTACTTTTTTTTTTATTTTGTCTTTTGGTTGAGACCAGGGTCTCCTGTACCCACAGCTTGTCCTTGGAACTCTTCTGTATGACCAGGCTGGCCTTGAATCCACAAAGATCCAACTGCACCAAAAAAAAAAAAAAGTGCTAGAATTAAAGGCGTGCACCAACCACGCCCAGCCCAATTACATTTTAATATATAACAAAGGAACAAATTCTACCATGAAATTTCAAATTATGAAAATATACATGCCACCAAACTCTGGTGCACCAAACCTTTATAAAGACAATTATCCAGGACCACAAAGCACAGACTAACCCCAGTACCACTCATAGTGGGAGATTTCAAAACCACACTGAGCCCTTGACAGATCAACAGAACAGAAAATAAACAGAGAGACATTCTGAACTGAATGATAAACAATACAACCAAAACGGACACCCTCACAACACTACCAACATTCCATCCTAATATCAGAGAATACGCTTTCTACTAAGCAACCCAAGGAACATTCTCCAAAATTCAACACATACTGGGGGAACTCAGGAAAAAACTCAACAAATTACAAAAAGATTGAAATAATGTCATGCATTTTCTTATTCAAGCCACAGTTGATAAAGCCCAATAATATTAACTATCCAGGATAACCCCTAACTATCTACAAAAGTAACATCATGGAGACTTAAACCACTGTTCTCCTGAATGAATAGGTCAGGGAAGAGATAAAGAAAAAGAAATAAAAGCCATTCCCTGGAACTGAATGACAAAGAAAAAACAACACAGCAAAAACTAAGGGACACTTTAAAAGCAATCAAAAGAGGGAATGAAAAAGGAAAACAAAAAAAAAAAAAAAAAAAAAACCAGAAAGAGCACAAGTGAAATATTCTTAACACACATGATATAGGGTAGATATAATAGAATATTTTGAGAACGGGAATGAGAGAGGAAAGCAGAAATATGAACATGCAGCTATAGAAAACACTTTAGAGACAACAACGGATGAACCCTAAATGCAAACAGACAGGAAAGACAATCAAAAATCAGAGAACAGAAAGTCAATTGAAATAGAAAAAAAAATAAAACAAATCAAGACCCAAAAAAAAAAACAAATGAATCCAAAAGTGTGGTTCTTTGAAAAAGAATAACAAAGATAGACAGACCTCTAGCCCACAGGTAACCAAAAGAAAGGCCCAGTTAAGTCAACAACTCCAAATTCAATACAATCTGTTAATAGAAAAGAAATAGTGCGAGCGAAAGGAGACGAATGAAAAGATCCAGAGAAATCATATGGGCCGGAAATATCTTCAAAACTTATTATCCTCTACCAAGTTTGAAAACCTAGAAGGAAAAGTATAATGAATATCTCGATAATTGCCGTGGCCTCCCCAACCAAAGAAGATGTGTAATTGTGACAGCTTAACAGAGCCCATAAAAATATATGAAAGAAATTTGAAGACAGTAATAAGAAACCAATGCAACTAAAAAAAAAGCACAGAGGGCCCAGTTGGTTTTATGGCAGAATTCTACAAAAACATTTCTAAAAGACTCACATACCATTATTAACATCAAATTGTTTGGGAAGGATACAAAACATGAAGGAAATTCTCCCCAAATTGCTTTCTATGAAGCCAGCATCACGCTTTTTCCAAAACCAGGCAAAGATGTGACCAAAAAGGAGAACTATTAACCCATCTCCCTAATGAAACCACAGATGCCAAAATTCTAAACCAGATACTGGCAAATCGAATACAAAACCCACATTATAGGGGCTGAGAGATGGCCTAGCGGTTTATAGAGCAGACCCACCGCAGTATCTTTACAGAGGATTACCCGGGTTCGATCCCCAGCACCCATCATCTAGCGCGTGGAGAACCTTCTGTAATTCCAATTCCAAAGGAGAACTCCAGTTCCCAGGGGAATCCGAGACCCTCTTCTAGACCTCCGCCTGGCGGTTTGCACGACACGGGTCACAGACTTGCATGCAGACTAGTCAGTGCATTCATACACATTACAGAAATAAATAAAATTAAATAAAAAAAAAAAATTTTAAAAAAAAAAACAAACCCACATCCAAAGCAAGATCATCCATAATGACTAACTTGGATTCATACCAAAACAGAGATGCGAGCGAAGGGTATGCGTTCAACATACAAGAAGAAAATCATAAATATCATCAAAAGCATATTAAAGTGTGGACTGAAAAGACAAAAGAAACACACCACGATCGTCTGCAAATTGCAGCTCAGGAAATAAGCCTTTGGGACCGCTGGGGAGCATTGGCATCCATAGCTGGTTCTTAGAGACGCCGATCTGCTCTTGCGAGAGAGGACCTGAGTTTCGATCCCCAAGCACCCACATTGTGGCAGAGAAATCATCTGAAACTCCAATTTCCAGTGAGAACCCAGTTCCAGCGGAAATCCGACACCTTCTTCTGACCTTCAAATGCATCTGGAATGCACATAGTACGCATACATAAATGCAAGCACTCACACAAGACATAAAATAAAAAAAAAAAAATACATGGAAATAAATAAAAAATAATTAATAAAAAAAGAAAAAAGCCTGTATGTATAAAATTCAAGCTATCCCTTTCATATGCTTAAAGTCCTATAAGGAATTAGATTAGCCTGCCGGGTTCTAGTCCTCTAATTGTAAAATTCACCAAGCCATATACAGGAAACCACCACTAGCCTAATATCATCCTAAATGTGGATTGAAACGACAGAAACATATCCTTTAAATAGGTAGGATAACTCAGCAAAGGCCTTCGCCCTCCATGTCACACTCCCTTTCAATAGTTAGTGCTGGAATACTCGCTAGGGCAATAAGACAAGCAAAGGAAATAAAAGGAGTAAACTGAATTGGAAAAGAGGAAGTTAACTATCCCTTTTTTGCTAGATTTAATATGATTTTTTACTTACAGGGATGCTAAAAATCTCCACCAGAAAATCTAGCCTAGAAACAATTAAGAGGCTTCAAGTAACAAGCCTGGCTAGGATGCAAAACAATGACCTAAAGAAATAACTCAAGTAGCCTGCTTTTTTTTTATTTGTTTTAATTTTTTTTTTTTTAATTTTTTTATTCATTACAGTTGTTATATGTTTGTCTCATGAGTCTGTATGCACCCATGTCGTGCCATGCGCAGAGGCAGAAGAGGGTCTCGGATCACCTGGAACTGTAGTCTCCGGAATTGTGTGGTTTCAGATGGTTTCTAGCGGACCATGTGGGTGCTGGGGATCGAACCCGGGTCCTCTACAAGTACGAGCGGTCGGAGCTGTTTAACGCATAGGCCAATCTCTCCAGGCCCACAGTAGCCTTTCTTACAACAACAAGTAAACTGAAAAAGGCAAATTCAAGGGAGACTCTCCCATACTCACAATAGCTCAAACAACAATATAATACCTGAACAAAACTTAACCAAAGATACCAAGATCTCTACACAACAATAAAACCCCTTGAAGAAAGAATTGAAGAAGCATCAGAAGATGGAAAAAACCTCCCATGCTCAAGTGATTTGGAGAAAATTAATATAGTAAAAAAATGTCCATTCTACCCAACAACTTCTTGTATAGGCATTTAATGCAATCTGAATAAAATCCCAACCAAGAGTTAAAAAAACAAGATTCGAAAATAAAAAGTCCTTAATTTCAGTTTGAAAAAAAACAAAAGACCTGAATTAGCCAAATCAACACTGCAGGGGTAAAGAGCAATACAGGGGATCTTCTTATACCAGATTCCAAACCTATATCTACAGGGCTTGTAGTTAAAAAACAGCTTGGGGCCAGCTGGAAGAGATGGACCTAGCAGTTTGAAGGACGGATCACTAGTCCAGTTCTGCAGGAGGACCCAGGTTCCGATCCCTAGGCACGCTACATGCCCGCAGCCTGAGACCTGTGTTAACTCCAGTTCCAGGGGAATCCTAACCCCTCTTCTGGCCTTTGACTGCATGCACAACACTGGTTGCACACAAACCACATGCAGACAGTAATACATCCCACATAAAAATAAATAAAATTAAAAAACAAAAAAACAGATAGGTTACTGGCCACAAAACACACAGACCTGTTGAACCCAATGTGAACAAAATTGAATTCCCAAACTGGGCACTACACGAATTTCAGCGCACCTCATATTGACAAAAGGGGGCCAAGAAAGACACAATGGAGGAAAGACCCAGCATCTTCAGCAAATGGTGTTGGCAAAACGGATCACCACTTGTAGCAAGAAAAAATGAAATTTAATATTATCCTTCGCTACAAACTCACCCTGTTACATAAAGGTCAACTCCAGGATGGATGCAAAGACCTGTCAATATGAAAGCCCCAAAACTCTGAAATTGAAGTAAGAAAAAGTGGCAAACAATCATCAAGACATAGGCATATGAAAAGACTTGTTCTTAAAATCAGAGAGGCAGCTGCCAAGCAAAGAAAATCACACCGTCAAAACAAGGTCTCCGGTGCAGAGGATAGGTAGTGCCTAGTGCGGCTTGAGAGCGCTGACCTACTCTTACAGAGACACCGGTTCGATCCCAGCCCCCACATGGCCGCTGAGAACCCGTCTGAAACTAAACCAAACCTTCCAGAGTAGAAAACTCCAAAGTTCCAGGGGAATCCGGACACCCTCTTCTGACACTCCGAGGCAGTTGCACGGCAACAGGAGTGCACAAAACCTACATGCAGAACAGTAAACTCATAACACATACAAAAAATAAAAATAAAATTAAATAAAAAAATATTATTAAAAAAGATTCTATTAAGTCGGGTCTGGAAGATGAAGCCTAGTCGTTAAGGAGCGGACCGACCGCTTCTTCAGTAGACCCGGTAGTTTGGATCCCCCAGCACCCACATGGTCAAGGCTGAGAGCCGTCTAAACTTCCAATTTCCAGTAAAAGAAGAATCTCCAGTTCCAGGGAAGAAATCCGGACACCCTCTCTGGACGCTCCGCGCATGCAACAAACGGGGAATGTGCACAAGCATGCATGCAGACATTACATTCAGAGAATCCACACTAAAAATAAATTTTAAAAAAAAAAATTAAAAAAAAAAAAGAATTAAGGTCAACAATTGACAAATGGGACCTCATTAAACTCAAAAGCTTCTGTACATCGAAAGAAACAATCAAGGAAGTGAAGAGAAAACCCACAGAATGGGAGGAAATCTTCACCATAGATACATCTGACAAAGCATCGATTTCCAGAATATATAAACTACTCAAAAAACAAAAGAGAAAGAAAACAAATGACCCACTCAATAGATGGAGCAAAGAGCTGAACAGAGACTTCACAAGTGAGGAATTAGAGATGGCTGAGAAACATCTTAAAAAGTGTTCAACATCACCGGGCGTGGTGGTGCACGCCTTTAATCCTAGCACTTGGGAGGCAGAGGTAGGCAGATTTTTGTGAGTTCAAGGCCAGCCTGGTCTACAGAGCGAGTTCCAGGACAGCTGGGGCTACAAGGAGACCCTGTCTCCAAAAGACGAAAAGAAAAAAAGTTAAAAACAACAACAAAAAAACCACCAAAGACCTAAATGCAACTAATTAAAATAAAAGTAAGGAAAGGGTGCTGGGGACGGAGGTCAGTGGTGGCCTGCTGGCCCTGTTTTCATTCCCACCACAGCAACTTAAAGAATAAACTCACAATTAAAAAAAAAAGCTCAATATCATTAGTCATGAGATAAATGTCATTTGTACCCATGCATGCAACACATATGGAAGCCAGAGGAGGATGTCGGGCCCCTGGAACTGCTGTTACAGATGTTTGTTAGCCACAGTGTGGGTTCTGGGACCAAACCCATGTCCTCCATGAGAGCAGCCAGTGCTCTTAACCACTGAGTGCCATCTAACCAGCCCCAACAGCACCACTTATACTAGACAAAAATAACAGTGAAATAAATCTGGAGAACTACCTCTGAAACCACAGCTTGCAAAAATCAAGTGTAGACCTGCAGGCTCACCCTAAATAGGCAACTGCCTGTTAAAATGAAAGCTTTAAATACATCTCTGAGAAGAAAATTACCCACTTTAAAAATTTAAAAATCAGGAAATATAGTTGTACACACCTATAATCTTAGCAACTGAGAAGTAGAGGCAGGAGGACAGGGAGTTCAAGGCATTCTCTGGCTATGTAACAAGTTCAGAGACAGCCTGGGCTATGTAAAATCCTGTTTCAAATTTTTAAATTTTTTTTTGTCTTTTTGAGACAGGGTCTCCCTGTAGCCCCAGCTGTCCTGGAACTCACTCTGTAGACCAGACCAGCCTTGAACTCACAAAGATCTGCCTGCCTCTGCCTCCCAAGTGCTAGGATTAAAGGTGTGCGCCACTACACCTGGCAAATTTTTTACTTTTTTAATTAAAAAAACTCATACTAAAAAAGCTCATACAAAACCAGAAAAATTGCTCTGGGCATGGTGGTACACACCTTTAATCCTAGCACTTGGGAGGCAGAGGCAGGTGGATCTCTGAGTTCAAGGTCACCCTGGTCTAATAGTGAGTTCCAGTACATCTGGGAAAAAATACAACCTTAAAAAGGCACAAAAAAAAAAAAAAATTATATATATATATATATATATATCAATATATATATATAACTATAGCAAATGAAAAAAGCACTTACAACTTGACATGAGAAGACTGACCCTTTTGACTACCAGCCTGCCCAAAATATGTCACATTCTGTCACCAGCTATCCAATATCTTTAGTAAACTGTCATTAAAGTATGCTATCAAAAAATTACAGGAGTGCACAGAGCTTAGCATCAGGGGATTTCCCGACCACCTGAAAGCACCCAGAGTACCAGGCAGTCTAAGCGAAGAGAAGGGAATACCCCCCCAACACCCCAACTGGATTTGCGTGAGGGAGTGTTCCAAGTGCAACCACAATAGTAGTTCTAAGCCGGGCGTCGTTGGCAAAACGGCCTTTATCTAAGCAATAGGGAGGCCAGAGAGCATGGCGGAACCTTGTGTGAGTTCAGGCCAGCCTGGTACTACGAGATGAATTCCAGGACAGCTGGGGCTACAAAGGGAGACCCTGTCTCGGAAACAAACACAACAAAAAAAGGGTCTAGGGCACAACCAAGGCAACAAATGAAATGAACAGTGAACCTGAGACAACTCTAGTCCCTCACACCAAGCCCTAGAAACAACCTTGAGAAACTGGCCAGGAAGCAGAATGAGTACAGTGCTCAGCAGGGTACCAACTGGGTTGTTTCCTACCCGATTTTTTGGAGAACCTCAGAACAAGAAAGCGAAGAGTGAGTTAGACCTCCGATTTATAAACAAAATTGAAAACCTGAACAGAGATCAACCTCCATAAAAAGGAGGAGACGACCAGAAAAAAAAAAAGTTTTGAAGGTAAGTCAAAGCAAAGCAAGTCTTCAAACAGTGAAGAGGCATTTGGGATTCACATTGGAAATACAGCAATGAGAAACCCATGTGCCTAGGGACAACAATGAAGGGACAACATGGGAAAGGTGCAAGTAATTGCCACACCAAGCTCTACCAACCCGGTGGGAGCGGATCCCCCTCACAGTGGGAAATCCCCAGGGTGGCCCAGACACAGATCTTTAGGGAACAATGCAGGACCTATCAAAGAAATCAAAGAATATAAGAACAAGTCAGAAAACTAAGAGGCGAGAGCATGAAAACTCAAGGACCTAGAGGGGCGAGAATGACAAACACAGAAGGAATAGAAACACTGAAAAAGGAAAAACAACCAAGTCAAGCAAGAGCAACAGGAAGAGATGAGGATACGCTCCAAAAAGAAGTGGAAATACTAAAGAAATCATCTAGAGACAATGAGAAAAAGGAAATCAATCACACTCACCATCAAGGGAACGGAATGGAAAAAGCCTAACTATAGTAAGAATGGAGGAACAAACGACAAAGAATATCAGTACCTGCGAAGAAAACAACAGCAACAATCTAAAAAAAACTTAAAGCTTAATGAAAAATGTAAAAAAAAAACACAAATGGGGAACAACCAGAAATTGTGGGACACATATGAAAAGATCAAACCTTCGGCATCATAGAATGAGGGAAGGAGAAGATCCCAAGAGAATGGTATTGTGATCAGATTTAACAGATTATAGTGAAAAATTTTCCCCACCAAAATAATAAAAAGAAAACATATATCAAATACAAGAAGCACAAGGGGCTGGAGGGTGGCCTAGGCGGTTAGAGCCCAACCAGCTCTTGAAAGGACCAAGGTTCGATCCCAGACACCCACATGGTGGCCTGAGAACCATCTTTAACTTTCAGTTCCAGGGCAAGTTGACTCCCTCTTCTGACCTCCGTGGCATTGCCCAACAACAGGTGCACAAACCTAAAA